>JBBPDB010112653.1:0-19585 GCA_037974465.1 Brachypetersius altus
GAGCTCTCGCCATTTCGTTTCCCTGTATACTTGTATACGGTGAAATGACAATAAAGTTCACTTTGACTTTGACTTTGGAGACTAAACAAATGTAGTCCTACCAAAAGCCCCTCCCACTACACCCGTCTCTTGATTTAACCCCTCTGGGTACCTGTTAATTGCTTATCAGTAGTTTGACTGAGAAAAGCTATGTGCTGAAATGTCTGCTCTGCTCCTTCTTTCTTGATTAAAACTTCTTTTTTTAGACCTTGGGTCCTCTTTTCTTAGTGTGCGGCCCACTTTTTTGGTTCCATTGACCTAATTTAACAGCGCAACAGTACTCCTCTGCATCTTTATTTCACTTTTGTCATTCACATTAGTAATAGATTGTCTTTTTGTGTTTAATATGATCCTATTCTGTTTCTCACACCCCTATCTTTCTGGCTTATTTCACAATAAGGAACTGAGTAGTGCTTTCACTTGACACTCTGCCTGAAGGCTACTTTCACTTCACTATCATCATTATTCCACCACAGTTTTATCTCAGTAATAGTTCAGACAATCATACGCACCTGCATAAATGCATGCAGTATTAAATGCAAATATAATATCCTTTAATATGGTGGTTTATTATTTGGCCAAAACCTTACATTACACAATCTTCTAAACACAAACATAGTCATGCATAATACACAGTACAGAATGAGGACTAGAGATGCTCTAAACAGGAGATCTTAATATGTGATAATGATGTCAGTCTACGATCAATAAATAAGCCTCGACACCCCAGAGCTACATTTCTCCTTAACATACTCATGAAACAAATGAGGCTGGTCAGAGACTCACACAATACGTTGAGTCTTCAGAGGCTTTATGACTCACATAGGGCTACATAATGAGTAGACAACAAGTAGACAATGATAAACAGTCTCAGTTGAGAAAGGTCAGGCTTATACCAGTAAGTTGACGAGAGAAAAGGCAATCTGAGACCTGACACTGTGTCATTAGGAAGAAAGAGATTTCTTACACTCACACACAGTACAATGCAGTCACTGTACAGTGACTCATTGTCACTAGGAGAATATCGAGATTACTCATGAAATAAAAAGAGTTCACACTGTCTTATGGTTTAACCATGAATACAAAAGGCAAGCATGGAAATGTATTTTTCTGTAGTGTTTTCTGTAGTTTGTATTTTGTATTTTTGATTACTTTTAGTTAAGTTTGGAATGTACAGTAATCATGCATTTCAGAGTGAAGTGAATCACGTCTTTTGAAAGTGTTGGCTGCTTTGGCCATGAACTTGTGTGTCACACTATATGTGTATATACAGTGGCAAGAAAAGTATGTGAACCTTTTGGAATTTCACGGTTTCTGCTTTTGTCATGTGATCCTTATCTAAGTCAAGGACAAATACGTGCCTAAAATAATAACACAAGGACGACCTTTGTTGAGGACAACCATTAAAAAAAACTCATAGTGCTAGTGGGAAAAGTTTGTGAAGCCTTGGAATTTATGACTGGCTCAGACCTGCAAATCGCTCAGGAGGAATTTTAACCCAGGTTTTTTGATTCACTTGGGAATTTATGTTCCCCTCAATGATGGCCAGGCCCTGATGCAGCAAAGCAGGCCCAAGTCATGAATTTTCCTCCACCATAGTTACAGTTGGGATGATGTTTTCATGATGATATGCAGTGCCTTTTTAACGCCAGGTATAATGCTGCACTTTCTTTCCAAATAGTTTAATGTTAGTTTCCACAAAACATTTTGCCAATACCGCTGTGGAGTGTCAATGGGCTGTTTCGCAAACTTGATGCGTACACCAATGTTCTTATTAGTAAGCAGCAGCTTCCTTCGTGGTGTGCTGCCATAGACACCCTGCTTGTTCAATGTTTTACATACTGTAGACTCAGAAACACAAATGTTAGTCAGTTCCAATGATGCCTTCAAATCTTTGGCTGTCACTTGGGGTTGTTTCTTTGCCTCACTGATGAGTCTGCATTGTGCTCTTGGGGTCATTTTGACTGGGCACCCAATTCCTGGTAGAGTCCCAAAGTGTCTCCTGTAAATTGTTTGCCTAACTGTAGACTGGTGAATTTCTGAAGTCTTTGAAATCCCTTTGTAACTCTTTCCAGCTTATATGAACCAACAAATAGCATAGATCCTCTGAATGCTCTTTTTGGCAAGGCATAGCTCACATAAATGTATTCTTCTTGTGCATGGCACTTTTTTAAATCAGTAAGAGTTACTCTAGTCCACACCACCAAACTCATTTTCTTAATAAGACTCCAGATGCTAACACCTGACTCCAGTTGGCTTTTTTGAGGTCATTAACTCCAGAGTTCACAGACTTTTTCAACAAGAGTTTTTATGGTCAAAAAAGAGACGAAAGGTCAGGATTTCCTTGCGTTATTATTTTAGGTACATTACATTTGTCAATGCCTATGACTTTGATGCTCAGATTATGTTTTGTGACAAACTGATGCAGAAATTCTAAAAGGTTTACATACTTTTTCTTGTCACTGAATGCATGTGTGTTTGTGTCTGTGTGTGTGTATATGTACAAAGTAAAAAAAAACTTGGACCACATAAGCACATTGATGGACAAATCATAAAACAAGTTAAACATTTTAACATGGAAAATGTAAAAAAAAAAAAAAAAACATCCGCAGCTATCACATAAATATCTGATATGTTTGGATAAAAGGTGCTATTTGGAGGCATAACATTCTGAATATCGTATTACTGCTATTACTTTTGCACCAGTCTGAACACCTCTCAAAACACAAAAAAAAGGTTGCACAACTGCACAATAATGACTTGGATATAATTTTTCATGATGGAACGCTCACCATTAGTCATCCTTTATATGGCCATTTCCCCAACATTTCTGAATGAGCTGCAAAACTTACTTTTCCCAAAGTGACAAAGAGACCCAGAATGAGGAGAGCAGACATACTTATAGCTTTTCAGGTGAAAATCGTCTGATAGGAGACTCAGACAGTCTTCCGTGGTGTGGTCAGATGAGACCAAAGTAGAGCTTTTCAGAGGAAATATGGTTTTGCAACATATGGATAAAGAATTTCAAGTAGGTTCCAAAAATGCCACCATGACAGTGAAGTGTGTTGGCAGTATTATGTAATATCTCATCAGGAGGTAAAGGTTCACGTCAGATCACAGAAGAGAAGATGGATAGTGCTGTATATCACTGTATTCTGCAGAAGAATCTGCAATCCTCTGCCAATGCCCTGAAATTGCAATGGGTGTGCCAATTTTTTAACTGGACAATGGTCTAAGGCACACGGCCAAGGACAGAATGGTATAGATCCAGAAGAAGAAGAGGGTCTGGAATGGCTTAAATCTTTGGCTTGAATCCCATTGAGAATTCAGCGTGAAAACTAAAAAATCAGGGTTCAGCAAAGAGATCCTAGAAACACTCTTAAATATTAAATATGTATTTTCAAGTGTTCCAGACCCACTGTATACACAGACATCACAATAAAAAGCACACTGTTCACTGTGTTTTATATTTGGCTTAAATCAGAATTTGATTAGTAGCTTTAAGGCTGTTATTCTCATTGAACACAGGCACAGCTGGATGAAGTCAAAGAGGCATAAAGTGTTAAGAGGCCATATTTGGTTTCTAAAGCGCATGCTTTGTAGCTTGTTCCTGAATTAGATCTCATGTAGAAGAAGCATTCCAAACGCACTCAATATTTATGCTACCATGTGAAAACAAAGAGCATGACATTTAAAAACTAAAGTGTAGTCTACTATTCTCAGAGTTTCAGTGAAGATTGATTGATTGATTGGTTGATTATAGTATAAACTAATTCTAAACAGTCTTTTACTAATGTAATTGTATGACATGCATCTTTGTCATTTGTCTCATTTCATGGTAATTCCAGTTTTGTAACCTTCAGTTTTGTAACCTTTTTTAAACTTGACTGGACACATCAATTGACCGGCAGCCAGCATTACATGGGAGCGTTCCCTTCAAATGAAAGGAGGGCTGTATGCAGAAACAGGACGAGAATCGTAATGAGATGCTTCTGGGCACTTGGCAGAAAAACGGTGGAGCTGGCTCAGAGTCCACTATACTGGTCTTACTTTGATGGTAACACTCTTTGATCATGCGCTTTTCTGCACAGGAGACGTTCGTCTTCAGCTGCAAGATCGAACAGACTTGTCGTTCACTGGGAAAGAAGAAATATATCATTTATTTAAAATTTTTGATTCGGACACTAGGGCAAACATCCTAGGCCATTAAATTAACGACTGGTTTCTCAAATACATAAAACTAGGTTTCTGTAATCAAGTAACATCAAGTAAATATTCTAAATATTAGTGAATAAATAAAAAAAATAAAAAATAAACATAAATAAACATTTCGAACAACTTAAGCGATGTAAACATACATAACTTGCAGCTTAAAAAAACTACAGGGGGTCCTCGAGTTACAATATGACATTTTGAGTTTACAACTCTCACTCCCACACCCACTCGACTTACACCATTAGCCTCATACTTACAGACTACGTGGGCAAACTAGTTTTGTTGTTTGCAAGGCGGAAGAATACGCAGTAACGCAGCGTCTGAGTGAGGGAGTTTTCCTTTTTCTGTGGCTTAGTTGTGTTTTTTTATGATTTTACAACTGTGTTAGGCTAGGGTGCCTTTCGACTTGCACCAAAATGCGGTTACGTCTCTGTCAAAGGAACGGATCGGTGCCGTAACTTGAGGACTCCCTGCACTTAAGTACTAAAAAACTGCAGAACATCAGCTATCAACACAAGAACTGAAGTTTGTGATCTCCTCTTTTCTTTTTGATGCTCTTTTGCTCAAAAGTCGATAAAGCTCCAGTGTGACCAAATATAAAGCAGTACAGACTGATACTAATATTACAAAATATAACTAAACACAAAAGGAAATTAGTAATAGTGCAGAACAAAACTTTTGGAAATGAAATCCCTTTTCATGAAACTGCTGAAATACTACTGTAAATACCAGATGGCCCATCCATCCTGCAATGTAACTGCAGTTTGACAGATGCTTCATTCCTTGTTTCCTTTTTCCTTTTAAGTATTGCAAAGGTAAGGAAAACAAAGTTAGCTTGCTAACCCACCCTGCCGGCCTATTCCTTTGTGTGCTATTAAATGTTGCAAAATGCTGAGTTTGTAGATTGCGAGAGAAATATAGCACATTCATTTTCAACAGCTCCATCAATTTCCCTGATAAACAGATGCTCATTAGTGTATCTACAATCACACACAACTACAATTCTAGCATTTTTATTATGTGGTCAACTGTTGATCACCGTCATCTCTTTAACCCATTTAATCCCAATGGCAACAATTGTGACCGTTTTTTTAAATTTTATTTTGGAAGCTCTAAAAGTGTTGTTTTGACTTTGGGCAGCTAATGCAAGTTAAAAAAATTAAAAAGAGGTTGTCTCCCCTAAATTGTATCAACGTCATGTGACTTGTGTGAATGGAGACATGACCACGCCCCTTTATATCCTGCCTGCACCTCTGGAAAGAGATATTCTGCCTCAAACTTGTTCAAGAGGAAGTTCGTAAAATACCTTAATTAACAGATACTACTAAAATATTTTGAACACATATTTTCTAAAGGGTCTACTACTAATATTTAATGAGAATTATATTCCTGCATGCATCTTTTCACCGTAAGAAGAGTAAATGTAAGCACGGCAACAATTGTCACCGCTAACATAACACATAGTCATAGTGCTAGTTATACTAGCTGTCAAAGGTTTTGGCTGTTTATTCTATTTATATATTTATTTTTATCTTTTTTTTTCTATACAACTTAAAACTATCAGAGGTCAGGCCGGAGGGTGTTACATGAGATCTTGGTGGGAAGAGCAGCCTCCCATCGTGGGGTGACCAGCTGGGTCGCTGTGGTGGGATACGCCCTGCTGGGGGCGGGCCTTGGGGTCTTGAATCTTTTCAGTGCATAGATGGCCCTCCACCGGGGGGCCCTACACCATGTGAGTGGTCGCAGAGGGTCTAGGGGTTCCCTACCCATTCCCTACATGTACCACATAGTGGGTGTAAATAGGTCAAAATAGGCGAAATTTAGACTATGTAGTTTCCCATCGGCAACAATTGTTGCCGAGTATAAAACATACATTTTCACTATCATAACCACCAAGAAATTAAAAAATTCAAACATATTGCGTGTTAGGGATTTCTAAGGAGTAAAATGCATGCAGGGAAATATTTGGGATTAAACGGGTTCAACATCATCTCAAGCACCAAAACTCACGTGAGATCAGGGTGGTCTTTCAGTAGTGCACATATCTCTAGTACAAGAGCATCTGAGTCCTGCACCTTCAGCACATCTGAAACCCTGGGCAGGATTTCACGTAGCCACACCTTGTCTGATCCCTGTGGGAATAAAGTGATGACCTCTTCACACAGAAGACAAATATCTCTATAATGTGGAATTAATGTATTAAATGTATGTACTGAAATGCAATTGTTGTATTTCAACCCATTAGACGCTTCTTGTCATGGTTATGGTTGGCTTTTCATTAGGATCAGCAGCTCACTATCTTATCTTATCTTTTCCACATTCATGACTCATTTTTGTGGAGGATTTAAATTAATGCCAAATGAGCAAATAGCCAATCATACTATTGACGCAAGTACAAACTATTAATGGCTAATTCCGGTGTGGTGGTGAATGTCATGCATATAACACAACTGAGATGAAAACTAGGACTAGGATGGTGTACCAAAGGCGTAAAGGGGAAACTCTGAACCTGGAGAGATGAATTCCTGCACAGTTCAATGATTTTCCTGATATACCAAACCGAACCATGGTTTCCCATCACTAATTTAATAGATAAAGCTCCAGTGTGGCCTGTACTTACTGCTGAGTATTGCAATGCCATTGAATTAATAAGTGTATTTGTTCATGTAATGTTGGAAGAAAGCTAGCCTTGTCAACAATCCTAATCATCTGTTAAATAATCTACTGATGTGCCGTGATAAACACAGTTAGATAACACAGTCTTGCAGGGAAATATACAGCATTTTTTTACAGATGTGCTGCAAAGCAAAATAAGTTTTGTTGCACAAATTAGAAGGTAGTTTTTGTTACTAACATTTTCAATAAACAGTGAGTTGATTCTGGTGCTGTCCTCACACAGAAAACCTGCAGCTTTCTCCTGTTCGCTCTTGTATTTAAGTTTCAGTTTCCTCTTCAGCATCCTCCTCACATATTCAATCATCACCTCAAAATGCAGCTGACTCAACAGCTCCTACACACACACACACACACACACACACACACACACACACAATGCTAGATGCTGTTAGATGCATCTTATTTGCATTAAAAATATATGTTTTGAAAATAACTATAGTAAAAAATGTATGAAAATATGATTACCAACGAACTATAGTATTTTTCCTACAAATTTTACAAACTACAAATGTATTCTACTGAATAACTTTACAGTAGTAATGCTGACCTGAAGGCAGGCAGAGTCTAGGTTCATTAGAGGATGTATCTTCTCATTCAGTTTACTCTCTAGCTCCTCTGTAATCTCAGGATAGTCTGAAAACCAGTCTGCAGTCCACAATTTACTGTAATTCACCTGTGCAGATATATTAGAAAAAGATGATGTCTGCATGATATCCACATTCCAAAGACAAATGACAAAGCCACTTCTAAACATAAAGTATGCTCAAAATGTATCTAAAGTAAAAATCATAACTTTTTCAAAAATAGTAATATAATACATTGCCAAATTATTGCTTACCCATAAATTACATATTGCATAAGTTTAAGTTAAGATTGTTTAGTTGCCTTAATAGCCAAGATGCTCATTGACCTGTACTTACTGCTGAGTATTACAATACCAGTGAATTGATGTGTATTTGTTCATGTAATTTTGGAACTAATCATCTGTTAAACAATCTACTGAGCTTGTTTTCTGTGCAATCTTGTAGACAAGACATTCCATAGGTCTTTGTGCCATTGATTACTTCTTACTTAATTACAAATCACCTACCAAGTAAACCAAGAAATTGCTGGACATCTAGTTTCATGTAAAACATCTAACATCTAACATGCATGTGATTGACCAAATCAGGGACTTCTGAAGAAGATGATTACCTGGCAAACATGTGCTACACTTTGGTTGAGACTAGTTTTTTACAAGAAGATGGATCTCCAGGATTAGGGGTGATGACCACTTTCCTATTTGTGATCTACTTGTATAGTGTAAAGCTATTAACAGATACCAACCTAGCTGAGATATTAGTGCTAAAGTATAAATGCTAGTGGTGAATTAGTTGTTTAGTCTGTGTTACAGAAAACGTCTTTGAAAATGCATCATGGTCTGGACGCTTTGTTTTTAATGTACCTTAAGTTCATCGTGTATGGGACTGAGGAAGTAACTGTGGCAGGAGTGTCTGAGGTCCGCTGCAGTGGACAGCCAGGCTGCCTTCAAATCATTTGGTAGACTCTCTTTTTCCTCTATGTATTCCCTGTGAGTAGACAGTCAGGCGGTACAAAGCCATATATTTGCAAGCTAATAGTTAGAAACACCAGGTCTTTTTTGTTTGGACCTAGTCTTTGAACAAAGAACAGGAACTACTTAAAAATGTTTGATATTTTTAAACAAGTAATATTCAGAACATCAATTAATCAATGAAAGCTCTTATCTGCTAGACAGAAAATGGAGTTTGTACTGCATCAATATGAACAATCATCTTAAAAACTGTGAAGTATTGCTATCTTCTCTGTAACCCTGTGAAGATCCTGAAGTGTGACACAGACTTAAAGTTTACGCTTAAAGTTTTAATTTATGCATACAGACATCAGTTCCCTGAAACTCCTATGTGTAGATCTATGTGCCCTCACTTTAACTATTGTTCTTGAAATCCACAGCTGGACAACAAAAAAACTGTCTCCCACCTTAGTTTCCTGATGCTAACCAGATGGGCTTTCAGGATTTCCGCGATGTTTTGCTGATTTTTGAGAAGATCTTCAATGGATTTCTTATAACTGTCAAAAGGAAATATCAAGTTATTCATTACTTTTTACCATTATACAATAACACAACTGCCATCATACAGTAACACAACTCATAATGTTAACTTGTGAGTCCTCGGTTTTAGAAGCATGATCCAGCACTTTACAAGTTAACTAAGAGAAGATAAGACTAATTTTATTCTTTTGTCATGAACATGCTCAGTGTAACAAGAGGAATACAAGTAAGACACAAGAGAGTTTTAAAACGACATTAACAGTAGTAAAGATGCGAGCAGAATAACAAAATAACTATAACAGATAATAACAGATGAGCAGTGCAACTGGTTATGAAAAGTGACTTAGTAATTCTAATTGTTATGCTTAAAGCTATGAACAGTTCATGAAATGTAGATGTTATTTAAGGAAAATGCAAGTGCAGAAATAGTATTTGCATTTGGAAGCCCAGCTAAGTTTTTGAAGTCGGTAAAATGCTGTTTGGGACTGTTTTACCATTAAGAGACCAGTGAAGTAGAGCAAAGTAGTCTGTTTTAGTGCTGTAGGAAGATCTTGTTTGACAAAATGGGAGAGAGTGAGTAGGGCCGAACCACTTACCAATTATTACTGATGCAAATCATTGAGCAAACTGACCTGCCCACAAAATTTTGAACAGGCAACACATTACGTACTATTTAGTCATATTGCATTCATTGTGTGAGTGTGGCAGGATTAAGTAAACTACCTCATTAGGAAGTCAGAGAGGTCATATAGAATCCGTTGAGCTTTTTTCTTGCTTCTCAAAAGACTTGTGGCCTGTTTCATAGCTGTATCAAGAATCTGTAAAATGTGAGGTTTAAACATCAGTATTACAAGGGCTACGCAAATCTCTGTGTGTGTGTGAGACATAAAACACTATGCGGCATATGACGCGTTGCTCATACTTGTATTACATCCAAGGCAAGACTGCAGAAGTATCCATCAGTGAGATTAGGTTGATTCTTCCATGCGTCCTCTTCAAGTTTAAGAACATTGGACAACCAATTCTTGACTTCCTCCTACAAACAGCAAAGAAAATCACTCTATTTTAATATGAACAATGATTAATACGGAAATGTTGTGGAACATAACACATTTACACGATTCATTTTGAAAGCTCATTCATATTATTTTAAGTCGAGGCACCATACTACCTCTTTGTGTGATAGATATTGCTCCTCCAATGCCTTTAGATCCTCCTCTGGTAACAGAGGTTCTAGCGCTTCAGTGTTTATGAGTGACTCAAGTTCTTCCTGATGCAACACACTGTTGAAAAACAATTGTCAAACATGGAAACCTGTGCCAATCAATGCATGGAGGACATTTTTCAGTGAGACACTGTTGTTGATTTTCTTACTTTGAATAGCTGCTAACTTGTCCCAGGATGAAGATGCAGTCATTTATAGGGATGCTGAGGCGAGGTAGTTGCCTAAGTTTTGCGGAAAATGCTCGATGGTACAGTTGAGCATACGTGTTACAGATGTCAAACTCTGGCGTGTAACAGCCCTGCACTTCTCTGACTACAAAAAGCAGGTCATTCTGAACGAGCTTGTTCAGTTCTTCGACTTCTCTCTTTAACTTGTCTGAACTACCTTCCTCTACAGATGCCTGCTGTATCCTTTTCTTTACCACTTCCAGGAGAGCCGAGTCATGCATCTCTCGGCACTCTATGGGCCTCCAGTGCGGAGGCTCTTTCTCAGTTGTCTTCTTCCACCACCTGTCTTGTTCCTCCTCCTGAAGGATAGCATTTACAGCACTTTTCAGTGTCTCCTGATTCTTCTTGTTGAAGGAGCTGTGGATGACCATCCACACACGCAGCAACAGGATGTCATAGTTGTCCTTCAGTCTGTCCACCTCACCCTCTGTGCAAACAACCTGCTGGTCTGTTGGTT
The DNA here is from genome assembly GCA_037974465.1 of Brachypetersius altus. NCBI lineage: Eukaryota > Metazoa > Chordata > Actinopteri > Characiformes > Alestidae > Brachypetersius > Brachypetersius altus. Next base: position 10,911 of record JBBPDB010112653.1, read on the forward strand.
CAGAGCTGAACAGGCGGTCTTCCCATGCTAAAAGCTGCTGGCCAGCTTCTGCCAGAAGATTCTGTTCTAAATTCTGCTTGAAATCCAAAAGTACTTGAGCTTCTGAAAGAAAGTCATGACCCACAATGTTGAAATAAAACAACAGAAAAACTTTATTGCATGATTAGCATTTATTTGCTGAAATTGACTATATATTTGGTGAAATGTAGAGTTTAAAAAACATATTGTTCAAAACTGTGGGCACCCTATCAGTAATTCCTCTAACTCAGTCTCAAACTGATTCATGTCACCAGGCCTTCATCCAGTTCAGGTGCAGATAAATCCAGGACAAGTTATTCTACATACTCTCAATAGCAATGGGGTCATTTAAATAGCTAACAAAGGATCTGGTATAGTATACAAAATAAAATCCTCACACCACTCCCAAGGATCTAAAGGAACATTTGGCTGGCACAGAATTAGTGATGGGCACTGCTGAAGGTAGCATTAACACTTGTCTCTTCTGAACGTCTGACGTATGCAGTCCTACACTTAGATAAATCATTTTAAAATGAGTGCTGTGATCTGATAAAACCAAAATTAAATTCTTTGGTTAGAAACACCAAATAAATGTTTGGAGATAAAAGAAGCATTTAACAAAAGAATACTGTCAAATGTAGTCATGAGGGTGGATCTATAATGCTTTGCTCTTGTATAGATGGAAGAAAGCATTCCATTCCATATCAATAGAACCCGTGAAGTTAATAACCCATAGTAGCAAAACATAGTAGTGTTTCCATTGAGTGATGTAATGCAATTAAAGCTGGGTTTTCTCTTCTTATGAATGTCACTGCAATTAAACATGAAGGCAATAAAGGCATGTGAAGCATGAAATGGAACGCGACAGAAATGTAAATCCTTTATACCTGATGGTGGCCATGTATCATGGACTTCTGGGATGTCACCATCAGCTATGATTTTACAGAGGTCGTGTAGATCCAAAACATCTGAATGACTCACTCAGCTTTTGAAGAGCTATGCAATGTATTAGGACCATCATGGCACCTGCCATATCATGCCTATGAGAGTCACCTCCAGCAGAGGTCAGGCCATTTCAATTTTGCAAAATATTGCTTTTGTCAAATTGTAAGAAAAATATACCCAATGTCAATATTAAAACTAGGTTTTTGTTCTCATTGCACATTAGGTTGCAGGTTAATAAAACCCCACCACTATATCCAGATGTGAAATGTGAATGTAGATCATATGTTGTGCATGCAATACAACCTATAAATTCTTCTGAATATTTCTTACATTCTGTAAGGAAAAGTGGAAAAATGCATAAATCAAGAAGAGAATGGCTTTGGCTAGAAGAAATATAAACAATAAATCATAAAATGAACTGGAGCAAATAAATGAGAACTGAGCATTACATTTTGCAGAAATATGTAATATTTAATATGTGGTTAATGAAAGAATATAAGAAAGACTCACAGACAAAAGAAAGTAGGTCTGTGGCAATACAATACACAGGGTTGAAATAAAAAAGTCAGTGGGAGAGAAGATGAGTTTTATCTTAACAAATTTGTATTGACCACAAAGTAAATTTGATGAAGAACTTTAAGTAAAGCCAAGAAAAGAAAATTGATTAAAACTGTTCAATTTACCTGGAGCTGCATTTGACTGCTGATGACGTTTGCGTTCTTTTGATTTCCTGAGCATGGGTATGGGTTTAGCCATTCCAGAATCGGTGAAGACTTTTGAAACTGGTTCAACCACTGTTGTTAAAGTTGAGCCCCTGGCAGCTCTAGGCATTTCAATTTCCTCTGAGAAAAAGGTGCAACACATTAACAAAACAGGGAATACTAAGCACTAACAACACCTCTTGGATTACAAATCAACTGAGAAGCAATATAGAGGTAGAATATAGAGTTTTTCAATTAACTCATACTTTACTCCCTTTAGCATTGCAGCAGTATAACCCTTATATTTCTTTAACCAAAAACGTAGTCTCTATAGCTATCTACACATTCATGGCCATCAACAGTTTTACTCTTGCTGCTAGCTTTGAAAGAGCTTACCTGCCAAAGCATCAGCAGTACCACTGACGTGTTTGGGTTTCTTAAATTGTTCAAAAATGTTTATTTTTTTCTGTTTAGATGCAGTTTTCTGTTTACGCTTTGGAGAAACTTCTTCAGGATTGTTCAAAGGCTTCGTCACTTGTTCCGTCATCACTGTGCAAAACACATAATCCATTTATGTTCGGAAGTTTCGGAAAAAAAGCAGCATCAGAAACATTGAAATACAGACTTAAAATTTTACAGACAATGTAAGTGTTTTTATTTATTCATTTATTTATATATGTAACTATTATATATTGTTTTCACTTGTTTGCTGCACTGAACATTCAGTGAAGAACCAGTGTCTATTGTTCTGAGGAATCTTAAGAACTAGAAACTGATTCATGTAATTATTATTATCCATATACTCTTATTCACAAGTTTTAAGTCAAGAGGGATGTTTGAAATGTTCTATTTGAAACCGGAAGGATAGAAACGGTCAATTGTTTGCAACACAGTTAACGCAGGAGAACATTAAGAAGTGTAAAAAAGGGTTTTCAGTAAACATTCTGAATGAGTTTTAGCAAAAGCCAGCAATGGACTGCTATGAAAGACCCATGGACTTAATAAGGCTTTTTACAAACTTTATGAAAGGCTGCCTGCTGGTTTCAGTAGATTACTTGTGGAATTCAAAGCTAAACACACATAACATAAAATGAAATGGAAGGCATGAGTAAAAAGAAAAATTGCCAGTGTAACATTTTCCCTTCTAAAGGGATCTCAGCTTTTTGTTACGTTCTTCTACCTTTTGTCTATATCGTTGTTTCATTCCCCCTTTGTTTGTTTTGTTCATCCCGGCCATGTGTCTGTCATCTATGTGAGTTTTGTTTTTGATTTGGTCTTAGCCCCACTTAGGCCCCACCCCCTTGTTATCCTGTTCACTTGTGTTGTTCCTGTCTCCTCTCCTGCTCAGGAATTTTCATTTTCCTAGTTAGAAAATATCCCACTTGGTTTTCAGTCCATCGTTGTGGATTCTAGTGCAACCTCATGATAAAAAATTGTTACTGTTGTTGCTTGTCAAGCTGCTTTGCTCAAGTATTTGTTGTCTGTTATTATTTCCTTGTGTTTATGTGTATCTCGGACCCCTTGTTTATGTTTGTATTGTTTTGTTTCTTGTTTTTTGTTTGTTTGTCGAATGTTTTGTTGATCACAGTGCAAAATGCATGTGCAAATGTACTCAGCTATGGGTGTGAGCTGAGTTAAATAGTGCTTGCAGCTGTGTGGCCCTGCAGATTCCACATGATGACTTTAAGCACTTGAGTGTCATCGAATGTAGGTCAGAAGGATGTAGGCTATTCAAATAGCTAAAGGACTATATTCTCCATTTTTATTTACATATCACTGAACCTTTTGCACTGTGTGAGTATTTCTTAATGAATGCATCTCGAAAAATGTATTTTTACATTTCCCATTGTTGGTTAAGAAGGGGTTTTCCTTCTTCCCAGTTACCATTTTGGAGATATGAAGTTTTGTTTTGGCAGCAATGACAACCAACAACTGTCCCCACAGTTGTGGGAACTGTGTTATGACACTAATAAATAACCAGTGCAGTCATGAGTCATATCAGTTGCTAAAGGCAGAATTAAAGCTCTGTGTGTATGAATCTGGAAACGTGTCGTGAACAGATGTTTGCTCGGATGTTTGCCAAAATAATGTGAAGGGAGCAGTGTCCAACCCGGAATGTAGAGAAACTTTACCTCTCTTCCTCTGCCTCGCCAAGAATGAACGCCCTATTCACTATTTTATTCTTGTTTTGAAGGGTTGTATAGAATGGTCACTGAATAACCAACAGAGTGAAATGCATACCTCTATGTTGGTTAATATATTTTTACAGTTAGAACAGAAATCCTCTGTGGGAACAGCCTATTACCAAAAATTCTTAACATTGCGGTAAAATTCACTGTAAAATTGTCATGAGAAAATGTCAATTTTTTCACTCTACTTGAAAAGGCAGGCAGCTCTTTAAGTATGATATTTATGGCAAAATCATCCAACAGAATCGGGCAAAAGTAAAGTATAGTGCGGGCCTTCAGCAGTTATTGAGGGTCTGCACTCAATATGGCTTAGATTACGATATTAAATATAATGCAAAGAAGATTAATATTATGATAATTAGGAGTAGGGAGGATCAGAAACTTTCATTGGGAACAATCTGGTGTTGTTCTTAATGTATGTAAGGAGGCTAAATACTTGAGGCACTGTATAACTGATGACTTATCTGATGACAGAAACATTTACAGACAGTGTCTGTACAGTATAATGTACGCTCAAGTTAACATGTTGATGCGCAAATTTAATATGTGCTCAGAGTCTGTTAGGATTGCACTTTTTAGGGCATTTTGTACCCCTATGTATACTGCCCATTTGTGGCGGTGTTAGAGAAAGAGTAGCATACAGAAACTTTATGTAGCATATAATGACGGACTGAGGTTATTACTTAAGGTTCCACGAGGGAGCAGTGCAAGCCACAGGTTTGTCTGTGCGGGTGTGTCAACTTGCCCTGCTGTGTTGTGTAAGTTGATGTACAGGTGTATGTGTAGGTTATCAGACTCTGTAAACAGTATAATCTTAATACTGACGAACCCGGCACTTCGCTTTGTCAGATTTTTTTTCCAGTTTATGGAACCATTGCCGTATTAGTCTGTATGTAAAGTGTGATGGTGTGGATTCTGTCTGTTTTTTAATTTGCTGTTTTATGTTGTTTATCTTGTTCATTGTATTGTCTGTGGTATTGGACCATGTGTGTCCTTAATAAAGTTGATGATGATGATGATGATGATAAACCTTTTAAGATGTTTGAAAATTCTGTGCTGCTTTACCTGAAAGGTTGTCAGGGCCTCTGGGAAGTTTAAAATTCTTAAGAAAGTGAAGTTTTATCTTGTCGCGTTTTGGAGAAGCCTCTTTAGGATCACTTGAGTGTTTCCCTGGTTGAATAGTGATCACTGTGTAGCTGGACTCGCCAACAGGTCTGGACAGTTCCTTAGCTTCTAAAAGAAGAGGTGGATAAAAGATGCAACAGGATACAATTTTCCAAAAAATAGATAATTTGTGTGTGTAGTGTAATGTAAAAGTCATATTTAACCCTGAACGACACATCAGTGAGCAAAATATATATTGCTGTGTACAGTACTAAGCAATAGTACGGGCATGAGGCAGGGATTTACCCTGGGCGGGGTGCCAGTCCAGCACAGGATGTAGTGAAAATGATCATTAAAATTAGAATTTTTCTTAGCATTAACATCTGGAAAAATTAAATATAATGAGAAAGGAACTAGGACTGTACAGCCATACGGACTCTTACCTGATAGAAGGACGGTCTTATAACTACTTTCACAGTTCTTCCTCGATAACAGTAACATTTTATCATGACCTCTTCTAACTGTTTTCCACAGGATGATAGACCAGGTCTAGAGAAGAAGTTTAATTTTCAGCCACTATGTGAAAAACTAAAGGTTACAGTGTTAGTTCTTGTTATGTCTTGTTTTTACTTATAGTACTTATGTTGCATTTTAAGCAGCTGGTGGAGCATAGCAGGTATCACAACTGTCTTCCACACTGGGATTCTCACCACACTGTGTCTCACTTTACCTGCTACATCCACCAACATCTGTAACATGCCTAAACTGAAAGGCTCACTTCCCACCACAGGCAGAGAATACACTCTCTGCATAATTTCTCCATCTATTAATCTGTTCTATGCTCTGTGTATCTGTCAAAATAGTTCATTCAGACTAGTATGGTCAGTATTGTCCACAGCACAAAAATTTGTAGCTCTTGTGTTTTTCTCTCCTATCCTGTCTACACTGATAGTTGTTTCTGTTTCTGTGTTGCTCAATGGCTCTGGAGGCATGTTGTTTCATGTCACTGTGCACTGTAAATACGGTTTAAATTACAGTAAACCTACCTGACATGACTGGACTTGAGTGATTCTGCCACACCTGTTAAACTGTCTTTCTCACTACTGTTGCTGTTTCTAAGGAATGTCCCCATTGTGGGATTAATAAAGTCAATCTAAACAAGTGGATGCTCACATTCTGCACACAGTTTTCAATGAGCTATCATTCACAACTTGATGACTAACTTCATAGCAAGGTTCTCAATTACCAACCTGGATGCAGAATGTGGCTATCAACATGTATTTTACTCTGCATCACCCCTTATCTTAACTGAAGATAAGATATCTGGGTCTCACACTGATTACATTTTCTCATCATATTACTGCACCTTACAATCTTCTCAAGTCATAGGTCCCTCATTCATAAAACTAGTGAAGCAGATGGTGGGACCTCCAGTGGCTTAAAATGGCACATGAGACAGAGCAACTAGGAAAGGAGGGGTGGAATTGTCTCGCTCTAGGAGTCCCCATGAATCTGTCCTATTCTGTGTTTTGGTAAGGAGGATGGTAGTAGCCGATTGGGTTAAACACTTGCCTGTGATCCTGATGAACACAAAGTTGCTAGTTCAAACCCTCACTTTCTACCACCATGTCCATGAGTAGGACACTTAACCCTTAGTTGCTCCAGGAGGGTTGTCCCTGAAACTAATGATTGTAAGATTCTCTGGATAAGGGCATGGGGCAAATGCCATGGCCTGGGAGTTTCCAGCTTGGAGAGATACATACTTGGCCTCCCTCAATGGGAGGGTGCTGAGCAAATAGGGAGCTGGCCACTGGCACCATTTCAGCTCCTCACAACAAAAACTATCACCAAAATATTGGCATTCTTTAGGCAGTCTGAGCGTTTTGCACCAGACACAGTAACCTAATTCTGGGAACATTGTGTAGCCACTATTCACAGAGTGAGTTGCACAAATATCTAACTGTATATCCTCCTGGAAATCATGGAATTTCTTGTCTAGCACCAGTTTTGAGATGTTCAGTAGGCTCTCTCTCAACAGAAGAAAATGCCACGGGTTGCCACGTGAACAGGGCGTGGGTTTATAGAGGCCCAGGGACTGATTGGGGTTAATTGAGGGGCGATGGCTCACACCTGGCCATTGCCATGGCAACCTGCGAGTTGCCAAGGAGACTCGCTGGCTTTTTGGGTGCCCTATAAGGAAAGGGGCGGGGTTCTTAAGGGGATTAGTCTGAAGGAGATGCTGAGAGAGTGTGCTTTTTAGAGTTCTCTGTGAAGCTGTGTGCTTTTTGAATAAACGACGACAATGGAAGAACCTGCCTTGGTGTCCCTCTTTTCCACGGCTTGCCACAATAGTTTTTAAAAAAGTACCTAAATCTTTGTTTCTCATCAACTGGAATTTAAAGTAAAACTAAAACCAAACATTTAATTGGCAGGTTTTTCGGTTGATTCTCCTGAACTTTTCTTTTTTTTGTTGTCATGCTGTCGCCCCGCCCCCCACACGGTAGTAACCACGGTAGACAGGTTACTACCGTGCCTGTCTCTGTTCCATCCCTGCCCGCATCCCAATCCACCTCCGTTCCTCCCTTCCTCCCTTTCGAGTCTTCATGTTCCATTTGTGTTACAGCCCATCCTTATTAGTTTCACCTGTCTCCAATCCCGTCATTAGTGGTCTCACCTGTCTCCCATCCCGTGCACTATTTAAACCCAGTTTGACCTGGCGTCAGTGTGTGTGTGTGTGCCTGCCTGCCCATTACACACGCATCATTACACATGCACTTGCAGTACTGAAAAGAATTGTCATCATGAAATGTTAAATGCTAATTTTAATTTTAACTACTGTGCACCAAGAACCGTAAATGCAAAATGTAAATTGTGAAATCAAATCACAAAAGCCTTATATACATCTGTTCCCTACACCCAAAACATTTGTTGATTTTTATAACACATACCTTGAACTGTGTCAGAGGGGCCACCAGGATGCTTTAAACTCTTGAACAAACCAGTTATTTTTTTGATGCGTTCACGTCTCGGAGAAGCCTTTTCAGGATCACTCAAGGACTCCACTGTTTGTTCAACCTTCACTGCACACCCGTAGTCAGTAGCAGCTTTGGATGATTGGTTAGGATCTTAAAAAAGATAAATAGCAAAATGTACATTTAATGGGTAAAGGAGACACAAAATGTCATTATTTTTATGTGAGTCTCAGCACATTGAAGAATACGACAAGTCTGACACACTGTTCTCATTTGGTACATAAGGTACTTGCAATAGAAATTATAGCAAGATTTCTTTCAAATTTAATTTAAGAGAATGACCAAGAAATTGTTGCAGAAAACATAACATGAATCAGACTGCAACTCCATAGGCTTTGCTCAAGAAAACAACTTCCTATGCCTTGTTTATAAAAAATAATTCTGAGACACATTGACACATGGCTAAAACAATATGTATTCCACATCAGGAGACAAATGCTGTGAACCTCAAAAAATTTATAAAATTGTTTTAGATCGACTGCAGATGCCTTAAACCTATTTACTGTTTAACGTAAACTGTACATTTAATGTTTTAAGTATTACACTCACCTAAAGGATTATTAGGAACACCATTGTCGTGTTATGGCTTCACAAATGCTTTGCTGCATACCTCGGTTGTAACGAGTGGTTATTTCAGTCAAAGTTGCTCTTCTATCAGCTTGAATCAGTCGCCCATTCTCCTCTGA
>JBBPDB010112786.1:0-19565 GCA_037974465.1 Brachypetersius altus
GGCTAAATAATTGCCATACTTTCAATTTTATTTCTAATCCTATCCCTCTTAATGATGGAAAAGTCAATAGACATTACGTGTGTCAATGTGAGGTGAATATAAACACTGGTTATATATACAAGGCCTATTTATTTATATGGGATGGAGAGTTAAAACAAATTGTCTATATAAACACACACAAAACTCAATAAGGTGCATCCCAGGGGGAAAAAAGAAGAAAATATTTCTATGCACTGTGATCTCATTTACGAAAAAATGAGCATTAATGATGGTTTCAATGGCAATACCTTTCAGAACCTTGATATTTAAGAGCGAGAGAGTAGCAGACGATAAAGAATAATTAGTATTAAAATAATGATTAAACCTCCAGAAAGGTTGCAATGATATTTTCAGATCAATTATATTTTATTCTAAAACTGGCCCCACCAAGAAGGTCCAGTGTCAGCAACTGAAGCCTTGGGAGCGCTGCACTGAGAGAGCATTCTTCCTTAATTACTGCAGTGCAATAACTGGATCCCAAAAAAAGTGCAACAACCTAAATGAGAATTACATAATGGGCTGATTTCAGTGTGGACTGCAATCAACAGGAGCCCTAACAGCTGGCAAAGAGGCAAAAATATAACAGCCCTCACTGCTTAGCCAGGCTTAACCCATACAAGTCATAGTTACTGCTAACAATCAGGATTCTGTATTACTTATTCCGAATCTGACAGCACATTTCTGTTCACAATTTAATGAGTGCATCCATTCTTTGCATTTATGTCAAATCAAATTCAAGTCAAGTAGGTCTTTGCCATTCCAGGCATTTACATTCAGCTCACAGTGAGACGAAATGTCACCCACAACACAGACCAGTATGGGGTACAAAAGAGGGGAAACGATTCTAATTAAACTGGTATATGTATAAATATACCTCTGAATGTGCTATAGGCCTACCTTAGAAATAAAATAAAATATAAATTATAAAATAACACCCCCCACCGGAACCACGGCAAGACATAGAGCACGGCACGGATATATATGTTAGGGCTGGGAAACTTAAAAGGTGTTAATGCTTTATTATTAACGCATTATTTACTTAACGCTGACAGTTATTTTATCGCGCATTAACGCAGGTGTCACGGTCTGGCCGGTGGCCATGTAAATCCCCATGCCTTTTAGTTCTGTTCTGTTTGCTTTAGTTTCCCCTATGTGTGTGTCATGTACTCCCTGTTGCTGTGTATGTTTTGGTTCTGTCTGTGTCACGTGTATTAGGTTCCCCCTGTGTCGTGTTTAGGTCCTTATGTGTCTGTATATTGGTTCCTGTTCCGTTCCCCTAGTGTCACGTGTGTCTGCCCTCACCTGTTTCCTGTTTGTGTCCCCAGGTGCCTCGGGTTTCCCTTGTTATCCTGTGTATTTAAGTTCAGTCTCTGTCCTGTGTTCCTCATCTCTCCATCGCCTCACTTCCCCCTTCTCATTCTGGTTTTGTTGTTATGCTTGGATTCTGACCAAGGAGGCCACAGAGCCTATTTTGTTTTGTTTGTGCCTTTTCTTTAATAAACCTGAATCGAAGCATGGAAGCATGGAATCCTGTCTACCACGGTTCCCCCAAGGTAGTTCACGAGAGCCGGCTCCGTCCAGCCCTCGTGACAGCAGGTTTTTAAAAATCCTTTAATTTTTGAAGTAATGCGAGCGTTGAGCAATTTATGAGAAAAAGTAATGGGACGCCTGACCTCCCGAAAACCAACAGACACGTAAAGCGCTCTCATTACTTTAGTCCATATAAGACGTCTGACCATTCCACCAAATGTGACTTTAATAACACTGCATTCAGATACAGAGACTTTCATCTGGAGTTGGTCCCTTTTTGCAGCTGCTATAATGGTTCCGCTCCTCATGCTCTGGACTCTGGGAACTTGTTTTTCAGTAACAGACTAGATAAAACATGAATGTCCTGCAGTGACAACTAGCTTTTGGTTTTATATTTGATTTAATTACATTAATGTTTTAGTTCAGATTTACAAAAATGTTTGAAGGGAACATGTTAAAGGGAACACTGCTGTTAAAAAGCCCCTTATTCGTTTAAAGTGAGATTGATCGCGATTAAATATTTTAATCGACTGACAGCCCTAAAATATATCGCCAATGCGACTGGATTATTTATTTTACGACTAGTTTTTTCATTTCAGTCGCCAATGGCGATCGTCTCTCACGACCAAGAGAGATTAAAATAAAGTAATTATGTGCAGATCGCCACATCTCTATCGAGAGCAGCGTTAACAGATTGAGTTTAGTTTGAAACGATTCAGGCAACCTGTTGCAGAACCTGTCATGATTTCTTGTTGCGTTTTAACGCTCTTTACACGGAGTAAGACTGGGGCAGCTGGGTGGCCTAGTGGTTAAGGCATCTGCCCTGCGACCAGGAAGTCCGGGTTCAATCCCCAAGACCGCTAGGCACCACTGAGGTACCCTGAGCAAGGTACCGTCCCCCACGCACTGCTCCCCGGGCGCCGTGTTCATGGCTGCCCCCTGCCTCACTTGGTGAATGGGTTAAATGCAGAGGTTGAATTTCGTGCTGTTCACACTGTGTGCTGTGGTGTGTTCACGTATGACAAATGGTCACTTTCACTTTCTGCTTCAAGTGCCGTTTCTAAACTGTCAGTTGTTTGAAAGCAGCAACGGACATTTAATTTGGTTTTGAATCTGGTGAAAATGTATTGCTCTGTGTGCAGTCTTGTTTTGAGAAGAATGTAATTCATCCTTTAAAGACTGAGGGAGTTGTATCTGTGCCTCCAATATAATGCTGCTGTTGAAAATTGCATGCCCACCTCCCCCGTCAGTGTATCAGGTAGTCAAGTAGTCAGGTTTCACTAGCATGCTCAGGTATTCTTGGATTTCCCTTAATATCTTTAAATCACACTTCAGATTTGTTTGAAGTGTAAAGACTTGCCTGTGAACCTGATGACCACAAAGCTGCAGGTTCTAACCCCCACTTTTACCTCTGTGACCTTGAGAAAGACACTTAACCCTCAGTTGCTCCAGGGGGACTGTTTCTGTAATTAATGATTGTAAGTCGCTCTGGATAAGGGCGTCTGCCAAAATGCTGTAAATGTTTGAGACTTGTTTAAAGGGCAAGTGCCTGTTTGCGTCTTATAAGGGTAAGATGAGAGTGAGACTGCTTCAGTCTGAGCACAAGCCTGCTGTCTTGTTCATTTCCTTCGGTGCCATTTACAAACCAGTAATAGTAATTCGGTATTAAATTATTCTTTATCCTTATTTTTGTGGCCTGTTTTACTAAAAATGATTGCCTTCACAAGTACTTCAGTTTAGTAGGAGATTTGTATTTCATCTGTGTCTGGGAGTCCTTAAAAGCATAAACAGAGTGTAGGTGGCCCACCATCACACAGTACAGAGCAGACCAGACTGACTGTCTGTTAGATGACAGCATTTGCTGTTACTGTTCTCCAAGTGTGTTGAAGTATGTTGAGAGAAATTACAGTCACAGCATTTAGTAGATGCTGTTATCCAAAGCCACTTCCGTTCCCTAACTATAGGGGGCAGTCTCTCTGGAGCAACTTGAGTTTAAGGGTCTTGCTCAGGAACCCAGTGGTGATAAGCTGAAGGATTTATACCTATAACCTCTTGGTCCAGAGGCAAGTATCGTACCCACTAGACCACCACCACCCATAAAAATAACCAGAGACCACCCCTTCAATTAGATGCAGATGATTACCCATCCTGGTAGTTTAAGGCATTTCAAATTAAAAGTCACAATTGCAAGTAAAATAGCCAAGTAACTCTGTAAATGATTTCAAAGATTAACTATCCAAATACTTACTCCAGATACCAGTTTAACAATCAAATACTTTGATAATATTTACATACTTTAGCAGGAATGTTCTAAATGTTGTAAATGTTCTGAACAGAATACAGCTCTGGAAACCTTTGTCGTATTCTAGTAGTGTTTTGCTATATAACTGTTCACATTGCGAGAGCAAAGTGTTGATTACAGAATGTTCCTCGTTAAATAAGATTTGATGCAGGCAATAACTTAATCAGCACCTCATAAATCATAATGTGGTGCTTGTGCAGGAATTTAACAAACACTGGCATGGAATGGTTGTCGTACTCATAGAGATGCTGACAAAATAAATTGCAGTGGTCTCTTATTTTTTCTGGTGCTGTATGTCATCTGTCTAAGGATGCCCAAACATTTCCATAGAACATTTGCATTATGTATAAGAAGTGTTGGTGTCATGAAAGAAAAGATACAGCACTTCTGGATCATTAGATGCTCACACACAAGGGCACAAAACTGCAAGGCCTGCACGCAGCTGTAGTCAGCAGACTGGAGAAGATTCACAATTTCTTTTGAGACAAGTACTGTACACATAACTAAAGGCTATGCAGTGATTGGACAAGCCCACAGCAGTGTTGCAATAGAGACAACCACATACAAGTAAAGCAGGGATCAGCTAGTCGCCGACGAAGCATACTGTGAAACAGTACCCAGAAGGTACCCTTGCAGATGTAGGTCAAAGTAATCACTTTTACAGTCCGATGGGAAAAGCAACGCAATCACCCTGAAATCAAAAGCAGTGTTTGAGAGCTAGAGTCAAATCAGCCTGTTTAATTCAAGTGGAAAAAGGAAAAATAAATATGATCATCATGCAACATAAAACCATACAGGCATTATTTATCTCATGGGATAAATAAAATACGAGAAAAATATATAGGACCAGCATTTTATCCGGTTGCATAGGAACTAATTTCAGATTTCTTTCAGATCAGATCAGGACATCAATGAATTACGGTGTAATCGATATTCAGTGCGGGCGTTTTCAGCTCTGTGCTTCTTGTCTCTTCTGCAGTGAAGGTGACAGTGCCGCACATGGCCACAGTGAGCGGGGGGAATCTCATAAATGCCTACAAAGCTGTGCAGTTCCACCTCCACTGGGGAGAAAATGGTGGTCCCGGGTCTGAACATACTGTCGATGGAGAGCAGTACCCCATGGAGGTATCTCATATCTTTCCTATGGAAGTTATATTAGTATAGTTATGCATTATATGGAAATGTTATATTAGTAGTTATTCAGTATGTCAGTTAACAGAATCTAGAATAGAATAGAATAGAATAGAATATCTTTGTCATTGCAATACACAGGAATGCATAGTGCAACCAGATAAGATTTGCAGCTTTGTATATGCTTCTCTCTTGTAACTATAAGCAAATAACAAATAGTGTGATATTCAAGTGGATGCCAGTATTTAAGGCGACAAAGTGTCTCTTCTGCTGTACTAAAACAGGCCAGTGTATGAGGAGAAAGAATAAATACATGATTAAGAACAAGCAGGACGGATGTGATAAACAAATAGATAAATACTAGAACTAACAGTACGGTATCAAAAATAGCAGCAGTCAGTATCAAGAATAATAAAACACAGTAAACTGTAAACACTATTGAACACCAAACATGTCGATATCGCAGTGACATTTTGTTAGGGTTTCCTGACTCTAATAGCTCATATTAACACATTCAGTGTCATATCAAAACTCATTTTTTCCTGGTGCAAACCATAGAAGGGCTGTTTTAATCACACACAACGATCTCCCATTACATTACAGCCACCTGCCTAATACTGTGTTGGTCTTCTCAAGAGCTTCTGTCTTGGAGATGCATTTATCTAGCCATCACCCCTGTCAAAATCTCTCAGATCCTCACGCTCACCTACTTTTCTGCTTTTAAGATTCAAGATTCAAGACTCTTTACTTGTCACATGCATAGTTATACAAGTACAACGTGTAGTGAAATGTACCCTGAACCATGCAAAAGTTATAAAATAAGTACAATTTTAACAACAAAAGTTAAAACACAGATCTAAAAATAAAAAGTACAGCAACTTAAACAAAGAACACAAGTTAAAGGTAAAATATTTCAGCTATTTTTTGTTTTAAATAAAGGTTAAGTGTAGCAGCAGTTCAACACATCAGCTTCAAAGATGGACTGTACACTTGCTTACTAGTATATCCCATCTCTTGATAGGTGCTATTGTAATGAGATAGATGTAATGATGTTATCGGCTTCACCTTGGTTAAGGTAGTGACATTGTGCTGCTGCAAACATTATTTATCATTTATAGTAGGAATATAACATGATAACATTTTTGGATCACAATTTTTCGATGCATTGTTACACCTTTAATAGCAATATTTCAATCTCTGATCAGCTGCATATTGTGCATATGAGGAACGATTTCAACTCTTTGGAAGAAGCACTGAAGGACCCAAGTGGAGTAGCAGTGCTGGGCTTCTTCTATGAGGTATCACTGATCATTTAGCTTTTCATTTAAAGTTAATGGGCCAACATATTTCACAGACAGCATAGAATATTCAGTTGCCACACAAACAGAATCACTCATTATTACTCAATTAAGATGGTTGGTGTTCCTGCAATCAATGCGCTTTAATTTCTCATGACAGGAATCGAAGAGTTCCAACAAAAAGTATGACGGATTCATAAGAGCTCTGAAAAATGTGGAAAGAACAAGTAAGTAATATTCAGCTTTTTAGGAGGTGCACAGCACTGTGCATTATCTGCATCAAAGATTTTTTTCTTTCATTCTAGGTGCAAACGCAACTGTTAGTGGTATCTCCCTGAGCAGCCTCACACTCCCTGAGCAGAACTTGACCAAGTACTACCGTTACGAGGGCTCTTTAACCACCCCTCCCTGCACAGAAGCTGTGATTTGGACCGTGTTTGAAAATCCCATCCCCCTTAGCAGAGAACAGGTGAGGGTAGACTTCAGGAAGACTTCAGGAAGACTTAATTCCACACTTGACTGCAAGCATAGACGACCATTAAAACGTTTGTTAAGTGTTAAGACAACTGAAAATGTTAAGACAACTGATGTTTGTCGGATTAAGCCTTTATAGATGTTTCCATATATTTATGTTAGTGATCATTGCTGCTAAATGTATTCAATAAACAGAAATATTAAAATAGACCAAAAATTCAAATATTATATTACTAAAACAAGATTTGTATGTGCGTGTAAAATTGAACGCTCATGTTAGCAGTGGGTGCATCTTAAAGTAGCTAAATGCACTTATTTGAGTGGATCGCTGGATATTTTCTGGTAGCATTTTATTGAAAACAGTTTTTCCAAACTGTTGAACCGTGACTTCTGAAGGACATTGTATTTCCATAAAAACATTACATTATGCACAGCTCATACTTTCACGTAGGTCAGGCTTCCATGTATGTGATAAAACAGCATGAGGATTCAGTCTAACATTGTATATGTGTCTTTCTGTCTGTCTGTCTCTTTGCGCAGTTGTCCGTGTTCTCCTCCTTGAAGTTCCATGACGGAAGTGCAATGGTGAAGACGTACAGGCCAGTGCAGCGACGTGGGATGCGTGTGGTGTACCGGTCCGGAAGCGTGGTGGTACTGGCCAGCTTAACTCTCCTCCTGGCGTGTGTTGCGTCTGCTCTGGGTCTGTCCCAGCCCAACTAGAGTGGGCCAAAGCACCAGCCAAGCCCCAGCCAGCAGTACCACGCATGAACACAACAAGTTCTCATCGAGTCAAATAGCCAACAAAACAAAAGCCAACCAGGGGCAGCAGTCAACTGACCACCTCTCAGCCTCTTTCGGAGATCATAGCACTTTGTTATTGTTGTTCTTTTTGGGGCTCCACAATAGAAGTGTGACTTTATTTCCGAGTGGGGGAAACAAACAATATGTGACATGGCAGTTTTTTTTTTTTGCATGGCTTCGTTGTAAAGAGGAACTGCATTCAAAAGCTATCAATAGAAATCAGGCAAAGTCATCCTGCAGAGTGCCGGAGAGGTTAAGAATGCATGGCCTTTTTCTGTATGAGGCACAGCCAAGTCAGGGGACTCTGTCTCTCACACACATACACACTAGCTGGCATGTGCCCATTCTTCCGTCAGCACAGTGCAGCTATATTTATAGTGCAGAGACATTTTCGTTCTACTATTTACAACATGGGACACACACACACACACACACACAAGACTAAGAAATGATGAACACCTTACCAGGCTGTTCTGAGTTTTAGTGTCGTCTCTGGACCCGCGTATCAAGGACGACTTAGTGATGCAGAGGGTCAAGCCCTGGTTCTTCTCTCTGCTGAGAACAGATTACAGTTAAGAAACTGGCACTAACACACACACACACACACACACACACATATATTTCTACTGTTGAGATATGAGATAAAATACATACATATAATGACAGAATAAATGTAAGAAGTATGTAGTTATGCATTCTAGGTCAATGGTAATGTGATGTGCACTGTTAATCCATAACACTAAGATAAGAGACTGAAATAAGTACAACCAGCACCAAGCATGGTCTCTGTTCTCTCCTAGTTGGACTTCCAGCTTAGCATTAATCATCTCCATGAATCTAGGTTGTATTACTGAGCATCAAAACCCTGTCAGTGAAACCCTTTATCCATTTTTTGTACACCTCTTCTGATGTAATGGGTTATTTAGTCCAGGTGAAGGGGCTGATTTGTTTGCCCTGGTGTGATAGGAACGCATGACCTGTGTTCATGTTCTGCTTTCTTTGGATCTCGGATGCACTGAATGTGAATTTATTGTGAGTATTTGGCCCGCATTCTAATCTCACTGCTAGCGGACACTTGGCGGAGAAAGGGCGAATAAGACCAAAACAGGAACAATGTATCAAAGCGCACATTATTATTATCTATTTTTTTAAACAGGTATTTTGTCTTTTTGTGCATGTTTAATGTATTATTGTTTGTCTATTTTAATATAGAAGATCTCTTGGTTATTTGTACTGATGTTTGAGCATTTTGGACGGAATTCAATGTTGGATTTCATTGTTGAAGTTTATTGGGCACATAGGAAATGTTTGTTTTCTGACGTACACTGAAGATTTGAACATGTTTCATATATATATATATATGATGTGATGCCAACTTTTAAAGCGATCTTGAATTATATAGAGAATGTGTTAAATAATAAACTACTGAATTACCTTTTTACATCTTGTGTATTAGTAAGAAATATGGTGGGAATAGATAATACTTCCTATTCACTCTGGCCTTCTAAGTGATTAGGTAACTATACCTGAATTAAAAGTCCCTCTTGTTCCATTAATCTCCATATATCCATGACCTTTGAGGAGATTTTTTTTACATTATGTCTGTATAGACTAGTGCTGGGCCGTTAACAGCGCGAGATACTTATTGCGCGATAAAAAAAATATCGCCGGACGGAGGGAGCTGGGTCTATACTATGCAAGCTATGATGAATTTCACCTTGATATTTCAGTTACTTTTCCGGTTCGCGCACATTTTAAACTTGTCTCTGTCTCTCTGTCGAGGGGCGGGGGGTTGGCGCCGTTAACGCCAACATTACAATGAGATTAACGGCATTAAAAAAAATAATCTATGCCCACCTCTAGTATAAACCTTAAAATAGTGACACAAATCAGGCTGTAATCACTTCCTTATTAGTGTGTACTTGATGTTGCAGGCTGTATATGGTTCTTAAAGGTGGGGTCATTGATTTTTAAGTATTATTTGCTAAAATTGACATTCCAGTAGCTGTGAATGTGTGCTTAGAGGGACCAAAAAATCCTCCCTCAGACTCTGTAAATAGGAGAAAAGAAATTAAATGGACCATCCAACAATCAGCCAGTCAGGACAAGGTGTTTCTACTAGTCTTATAACTTAAGATTTCATAACAAGATCCTTTGGAGATATCCATGAGAAACTAGGCTGAATGTAAGTGGGAGCATTGACTTAATTGGGCATGATGCAACACTTAATAAGATATTTTTTGTGGAGCTTATTAACCCATAACGAAAGTTGAAACGACTGAAAACTTGCACATTTGGTGCAATTAAGCACACATCTGACTTGAACAATGTTCCTGAAGCATTTCTGAAGGAATTCAGAGGGAATATTAAAACAGGTTAGACATATTTGAGGGGCCTAAGCTCCATGAAGATATGGCTGGATGAGTTCAGTGTGGAAGAACATTACTTGCCCGCACAGAGCCCTGACCTCAACACCTTTGGTGTGAACTGGAATGGAGATTATGAGCCAGTCCTTCTCATCTTACATTAGTGTTTGAACTCATAAATGCTCTATAGAATGAATGGGCACAAATTCCCACAGAAACTCCAGAATCTTGCGGAAAGCCTTCAGAGAAGATTGGAAGCTGTTCTATCTGCAAAGTGGTACCAACTCCATATTAATGTCTTTGAATGTCATTAAAAGTCCCTATTGGTGTAATGGTCAGGCATCCTAGCACTTTTGTCCATATAGTGTATCTTATTTTCATGATATGTTAAAAGAAAAATGGAAGAACAGAAACAGAAAATAAAAAGACCAACTTTACGTGAGAACTGAACATTTCAAAGGCTACAGGGAGCTGAAAGAAAAAGCATGAAGAGAAATGTTGAATATATCTATCAGGTCATTCCTCTGTATAGAACATCAACTCGTATCAATGTTCTGTGTTCTGCAGGAACCAGCATGGGTAACAAACAGCGAGAATGTGTGATCTTGTGACAAACGGCCATATAAAAACGAAATACATAAAACTTCTAAAAGTCTTACACTGCCAGAAACAAATCTCATTTTCTTCATGTATGAATAAAGCAAACATCTGCAGTGCTTATATATTGCAAAACTATACACGTTTCATGTTGTATGTATTTAATATGCATTTTATATGCATTTGACTTCCCTGTTTGCTGCATTAGAACCTCATGTTTAGTTTATAGGGAAGGAATGTGGCACATAAAATTTGTTTCTGGCAGTGTAAGACTTATAGAAGTTTCATGTAATTCTTATTCTTATGGGCGATCACAGCTTTTAGCAATGGTAAGGTTTTAATGGGAACACTGAAATGTGGGGCAGTTTAAAACAATTTAACTCACTGGATGTCTATATAAAGCTTAAAATAGTGACACAAATCAGGCTGTAATAACTTTCTTCTGGGGGCTGTATCTGCTTCTACTGCTGCAGGCTGTCTCTGGTTCTTAACGCTGGGGTCATTGCTTTTTAAGTCAGGTTTGTAGTATTCCTAGCAACAGTATTCAGACATTTTAGTAGGGCATGTGTTTTGATGGTGAGGTTTTAATTGGAGCACCAAAAAGAGCAGTTTAAAACAACTGAACTCACTTGCACCAAACCAGACTGTAGAAACCTTTTCAGGCTAGAGAACTTCAAATAAATATCTCCAGAACTGCAACTCTTCAGGGTAAAAAAGACAAATTGTAAGTATACAAAAATGGGCAAAAATGGAAATATGCTGTTTTTGTGTTGCTATCAGTGAGCGAACGAAATCTCAAACAATAGACTACATTTGGAGGAGCCAGATTTGGAAGCCGACTTGTTTTTACTTTAGCTGACCTGGCTTTTTCACCTGAAGTGTGTGAAATACCCACTAGCCTGCATATTTCATATCAGTGCATTATTTTGCAAAGTGTGAGTTTCAGGTAAACTGCAAACGCCATTCTTTTTTGCTGCCTGATGCTGTTGGATAAAGGCCTTGCTTTGCTTTTCTCCATGAAGAAGTGTTTTCTAAAGCAGTGCCATTCTGTGCCATTGCACTGCAGCATGCACTCTTCCTTGTGCCAAGCTAAAAGACGTCTGTGCCCTTTCTGGATGCCCACTGAATGAGTGGTCTGACGCATCTAAAACCATCCACGGCTTTGGGAGTCTCTGGAAAGAAACAAAAAGCCCCATCCCTCCTGGGGCCATACCGTTTCTTCCTTCCTTGACCGAAGTCAATGGCTTTTTTGTGGCAAGAGGACAGCAAAGACATCAGGGGGCTTTGGGTACAAAGGCAGGTGCTGAGATAGAAATCTCTCTTTCTCTGTCTCACTCTGGTCTCTCTCAGCTGTAGACCATGTGGGGCCAGCTCAGTGGTAATAGAAGGCCTGGATGCGCTCAAGCAGGATGGTCACTGCACGCTCAAAAGATTTAAGGGGGCACTCCTTTGATCATTATTCTATTCCCGTGGAAACGTTCGTGTCACATTCCACATTGCCCACCTGTTGACTCACCTTTTGGTAGCATGGCCCCATGCAAAAGGACGGTCATTCTGTCCTATTTAAAACCACAGTCACCTCCTTCCTTTCCATGACACGCCAATCAGATAACACCAAGCATAGGGCAAGGGGGACATAAGCAAGTTTCTGGCCACCCAGGGCCTTTCGAAAAAGGACTTTTGTCCATTTATCCAAAACATGCGGCCTTTAAAGGTTTTCGTTCTGCTCTGATCTGGGGCCACTTTCCTCTATCAAATTTCAACCATTTATACCAGCTTTAATGGAAAACTCCAGTGTTTTTTAACCTCATCAGATTCAGAACCACAAAACCTGATTTATTCTGGAGGAAATTGCTCATGTTATGACTGCACAGATACACAGAGATAAGCACAGAATAAAAGATAAAATTGAATAAATCCTATAAAATTGTACAAAAACACAAATATGAAAAACACTGTATTTATACACAAATGCTGGGTATAAATACTATAGGAAATATACAATTAAGGGAATTACTAATGACACAAATGGAAGTCAGGAGTACGTTATTGCACTTAGTGTGGAGCTGTAGTATATAAGTAATATGATTAAGTATGATGAAAGTGTTAAGTAGTGATATCCACACGGTAAGACGATTGCACATAAAAATGCATCTTGCATGCCTTGAAATGATTAGCACCCATTTTGAAAACTTCATATAGTCCTGCACATGTTAAGACTTTTCACATAAGATATTGCACATAATGATGTTTCAGCACCTGATAAGAACATGGCACAATATTGCACATGGTAGACTATTGTACATCATAGCAAAATAATAATGCAAATAATAATACACATAGTCTGTCTCATCGCAAGCATGCAGTGCCGGTTTCTATTAGACTACAGGTCTGGGCAAGAAGACCAGGAGGGTAGAATTAATGTATATGTAACTTTGTTTTTGAAAAGAGCTATATCAATTATTATTATTATTATTATTATTATTAGTAGTAGTAGTAGTATTATTAGTATTAGCAGTAGTAGTAGTAGTAGTAGTAGTATTTTATTTCTTATCATGCTATTACATGTTTGTAAGACATGCACAATAAAATACTTTTTTATATTCTGTAGTGATGTAACACTAACCATGAGGAGATTGAGGGAAGAGCAGGAGAGAGAAGACACATCAAAATATGAAGCAGCGAAAGCAGAACATGGAGGTGAAGTACTGAGGGCAAGAAAATCAAGCTGCCCAGGGTCATGGCGAGGTACTGAGATTGAAGATGAAAGGTGGTTTGTTTCACCAAAAATATTGACCAGGAGCCACCACTGGTAGTTTGACTTGACGAAACTCTAAACACATTTCCAATAAAACCCTCTGGGCAGCCACTGTGACACTAACAGGGTAGCTTGATTTTTCACCCACAGGGCAAGTTGCAATGTTTTATCACTAAGCTTGGGTGCTTTAACTGCTTCAGACATTAGCACTTAAAAATCAAGTAACAATTCAAAATCCCAAACAAGAAAAATGTGATACTGTTATGAACAAATAGCTCTAAAGGTGCTCTGATAACACACTAACTTGACTTAAAGAAGGGATGCAGCATATATTTTTGGCCCAATCATTTCGAATATGCTGTGGATATTAAGAACTAATTGTACAAACATTAATGCAAACAAAAAGCCTTTCTTTAGCTTAGTTTATTTGGTGCACTTCCACAAGCAGGTTTTATACTGCAGTTACGGTTTAAAACTACTGCAGCTCCTGCTTTAGAGAGTTGCTTCCTTTCACACAGACACATTTAGAATGTGGACGTCAGCTGGAGTCTTTGTGGTGTGTTTCAAAGCATTTTCTTGGGCAAACTTTACAGGTGATGAGAAGCGACGGTGAGCCGACTGGAAGCAGTCATCAGTGGTTTTTTTTAGTCAGTCTGAAGTGTCTTGGCCCTTATACTTTCTTACAAAGACGCTGTGATTAGGTGTGAAGTCTACATGATTCGTCTGAGAATGTTGCTAGCTGTTGACAAGGCGCTGTGAGGTGTTAACAAAGAGTCAGCTTACACATGGTTGATAAAGATAAGATAAGAAGATAAGAAAATTTGATTTATCATTTGTCATAAACATGCTCAGTGTAACTAGAGATGAGACAATAAAGAATTTAAAAAGAACAGTAGAGTAAAGAGGTCATAAAGCTATTAGAATTACAATAAAGCAGACTTCCTGAGACCAGACATCCTGAGTCATGAGATACTGGATCTATCTCAAGCCCAAAAATGCAGAATCTAACACACTAACAGCTGCAGGTTTGAATTCATGTTATTTGTGTAGATTCATGTAATTTAGCGAACGGCTAATTTTTTGTGGTACACACCACACAGTGTGAACGTTTTGAAATTCTGTCTCTGTATTTAACCCATTCACCAAGGGAAGCATTGGGAATGCAGCACTGGGGGAGCAGTGTGTGGGAAAAATATCTTGCTCAAGGGTACTTCAGCATTGCCATTAGCAGTCCTGGGATTCAAACCAATAACCTACTGATCGCAGTAGTTACCTAACCACCAGGCCACCAGCTGCCAAAAAATGCTCCCCACACAGTCTTGAACTCAATACTTTATCCGCTGCGCCACAGAGGTGGAAATATCTACACACCACAGATGCAGTAGGAGGACATTAGGCTTCGAAATATGGGACTATTCTTTTAATTCTGTATTTTTGGGCAGTTCCTCCTGGATTTAATTTCTTTCCCTGAGCACCTCTTATGACATTTATATTGTTTTATGGACAAAAATGTCATTCAATCCATGACCATTTTCACGCTCATTTTCCTCTTAAAATTAAACTGCCTGTTCTTGTTAGGATGACTTTTAGACTTAACTCTGTTCTAACCGCTTCACTGTATTGAACATGAAATGGGTGGAGCGAAATCTCTCTATAAATGTCTTACTTTTTTGTCACTTCAAAGCAAAGACAGAATTCAAAAGCTTAGGCCTACTGATTGGGGGCAAGTGGCACAGCTTGAAATATTAAGAATTTTTATGTGCCACGTCTATTTTATTTTTTTAAATGTCATTTTTATTTCATGATCATTTCATGAGTCATTTCATGATGATTAGAATGAAGCTACCTGTTTTTGTTAACATGCCTTTTAGACTGATATATATAAATGAGCTCTTTTCTGATTGACTTCCCTGCATTTTACATGAAAGTGGTGGAGCTAAATTGTTTTGTATCTATAAACCTTTCTGTAAATGTCTTGCTTTCCATGACACCACAGAAAAACAGAATTTAAGAGCTAAAATGTCATAGATGAAGCCTATGGACTGGGAGCGAATGGTCCATTTTGAAATTTTAACAATGTTTACTTGCCACAAATATTTTATTTAAAATTTTTAAATGTTGTTTTAGAAGAAGTGGGCTCTTTAAGAAAGTGAGCTGTACCAGGTTACTTCATCAAGCAGGCTGCGGGGTTCGTGCAAAGCTATGGAAGCTACACTGGATAAGACAGGACGGATTTAGCTTTCTCCAAGGATCAAATGGCAAACACCTGGTGGAGTGTTACATCGATACAGATTGCGCTCGCAAGCAAGCACTGACCTCTTAACCTTCGACCTGTAACTGAGATTCTACGAGTTTCCAATTCTTTCTTTGACTTCAGGGACATTTCTGAGAGGTTTCTTAAGGGGCCATGATCCAGCAGCACTCTTCAAAAAGTTAGATTACAGTACTAAGTAGATTACTTTCACACCAATAAGCATGAAATTGAATGCACCTTTCATGAAGATGCACCATCAGTGTTAACTGGCTTGGTATTCAAAACCAGTAACAAACATTTCTCAAAACACTCCCATTCCTGTCTTTATGGTGAAGAATGATAAGCAAAAGAAAAGATTCATGCACCCACACATGACCCAAATCAGACCCAAATTTACAGACAATCAGATTATATTAGTTTATATTGTTGTGTTAGATTCTATTGCACCATTTTAGCGTCTTAAAATTGGTTTTATAAGAAGTAGAAATATGTTAACATAGCTATAAAAAAAATAAAGTGATCCCTTATAATCATGCATGAACACACCACAGCACAAAGTGTGAACAACGTGAAACCCCTTCTCTGCATTTAACCCATTCACTAAGTGAAGTGGGGAGCTGTCACCAACAAGAGAAGCTTGGTGATGACACTAGCACTAACTGGTGATGATAGGCCAATGCCCTAAACACTAGACCATCCAGCTACCCCAACCTGAGTTACCCCAACCATGACCATGTAAGATTTCAGGTCTTACTAGTTTTTTTAATTAATTAATTTTTCTGGAACAAATCAAATTCAATTTCTATTAATAAATATAGCATTTCTGACAAATTTCAATTAGATTTATAATGAATTCCCTTCCAGTGACTGATGAATTGTAAAATGTGTAAAAATGTGTGCATGTGCAGTTCTTCCATGCAAAAGTTTTAAAATGCAGGAATGAATGTTTTTAAATGTGACAACTGAATTTCCACTACTAAGAAATGATTAAGAAATCACTTAGGCTTTTAACATGGCAAAATGGCAAAATGTGTATAAATACATTTTGCCCATTTTACATTAGGAAATGAACTGAGAAAAGTAATAGTACATTTAAAAAATGTAGTAGTGAAATTTGAGTTACGTATTGCAATCTGCTCCATTCAATGCCTTTTTGAACTTGTTACAAAATGACATTTTCTACTTATAGTAATTTATTTTATTTAATATTCAGAAAACAAAAACAGTATGACAGGTTACATATACTCATATCCGAGAAGGTTAATTTCTAAAATAATTTCTAGAATAATATAATATAACAATGACCAGAAATGTGTCCAATCTTGTGATTAATTAAATATTGTGGTTGCATTAATACTCCAATGCATTTATGAACAACAGTGCAATATAATGATCATTTTGATACACAATTGCAGCAAACAAAATCCATTTTATTCATTCAGACCAGCTTTTATTTTCGACATTAATTTTCGACATTTTATTTTCGGAAATGCTGTTCATGGTTTGGGTTCCCAGCTATAGAGACACCACTGCATCACTGCACATATACACAGTGATGATGGATGTTGGTCCTTCATGGACCATTGTTGGCCCAGCAGGTGTTTTTGAAACAGTTCACATATTTTTAGGAGGAACTGGTCATAGATCAGTACACAGAGAGGTCAAACACTCAAGAAAAGAGAAAGTCATGCGTATCTCCATGCAGCACAAGGTCAGGAAACAAAATGTCAGTGACGTCTTGCCTAAAAAACAAATGTTATATTGTTCTCAGGTAATAGTGGTCATTGAGAAGGACGTCCTGGATGGGATCAAAGGCTTTGGGGGAAACAATGAGGAAGTGCCTGTAGGTAGGAAAAGAACAGATTGTTTACAGGTGCATTACACTGATAGAGCGCAACTTTGTACTCTTATAAACCATGCGAAAATTGATCTCTGCACAGTGGTAAGAAGATAGGATGGTAGGATGAATGTTCTTATAGTAAAAGTGTGGATAATTACATCCAGTAATCAGGTAAAGGTGTCACTTACCTTTATTTGAGTTATAATAGAAGGGCATTTGGACGCCCTGCTACATCATAACATTTACTGAAAATAAGTACCTCATATGGCTTGGCAGGCTATGTCACATTAACTATGTTCTCTGAACCTTGCATCCAAATCTTTTAAAAGGAGAATTAATGTGACCAATCAGTTTAATGCAATATAAAAATATTGCCCAGCAAGACCCCCTCAAGCGTTTTCCCACATAATAGTTTTCTGAGCTGCTGTCAAAAGGCAGAACAGTGAAGAGAAACAAAAAGAAACCTCATCCAGAGCTTCTCACTGTTATAAGCATGATTAATAAAATGACATTAATGTTCTGGACCCTCCGGCAAGTTTTTTTTTTTCAAGCAACCAATAAAAACAATAAAAAATTATTTAGTAGAAAAGTAGTTATAGTGTTAATGTGTTTAAATTATAATATGATAATGATAATATTACTATGCTATTATTATTATGATTATTGTCATCTGTGTGATTTCTTCTATAAAAGCACGTCATATGCAGTTCTTGAAACCAATCAAGCTCCATAAAGACATGGTTGGATGAGTTCGGTGTGGAAGAACCTGACTGGCCTCAACCCCATCTTACACTTTTGGGATGAACTGGAATGGAGATTGCAAGCCAGGCCTCTCTCTCAGTGCCTGACCTCTGAAATGCTCTACAGAATGAATGGGCACAAATTCCCACACAAACTCCAAGATTTTGTGGAAAAACTTCCAAGAAAAGTGGAAGCTGTTTCAGGTGGGGTCCAACGGTGTCATGGTTGGATGTCCCATTACTTTTGTGATGCTAATTCCTGACCTCAAAACTATTGTGAAACAATATCTCAGGAAACAGATAGCATACTGAAAACAACTTCATACAGCTTTTACAGGCATTAAATATTTTGGATGTCTGGTTCCTATCACCACCACCACTGTGAAAAAAGGTTTTTCCAGCATGGACCCTTTCAGCACCAAACCATTCTGAATGATTTTTCACATCCTAATGATTAATCTTTGCTGTTACTGTACAGAAATATGCCTGTCGACCAGTGGCGGCTCCTGGTCAATATTTTTGGTGAAACAAACAAACCTAGTACCTCGCCGTGCACCCTGAGCAGCACCTCACCTCCATGTTCTGCTTTTACAGTCCACTGAAACCTCGAAAGGCCCCCAGCCACAGGGTTCAGAAAAGATTTAAATTGAAATGTATGGGGATGCTAGTGAAACATGTTTCACTGAAATTCCCTGTTTCACCTGGGGTAGCGCTGTTTCACATTTTTGACCAACTGTAACGCTATTGAGGAGCTGAAATTAGGAGAGCAACCTTATTTCTTGTGTATTTCTTTGTTTCACACCATTAAAAAAGTGATAGTTATGAAGATTTTTAAATTGTTTTTGTTGGTGAAACATTGTTTCACCTGTAGTCTTATAGAAACCGCCCCTGCTGTCAACAATAAAACAAGTTTTCTCAGTCACTGACTTTCGTAACTGCTTCTTCTGTGTACTCAGAACTGTTATCCAATCAAGAAAGCGACACTTGCCCTTCAAGAGTTTTCTTGTCTACGCAGCAAAGACTGAACAAACAATATGATGCAGGATTGACTCCAAACCAATTAAAGTAATAAAGTTATCGCTCTAATCCCTGAAAAATGTGTTCTGGATTAGACTGTGTTTGTAGAACTTGACCATGCGTGATGTGCTCGGGTTTGCTGCCTTACTCAGGGGGCCACTGGCCACATTTTCTCCTCTGGGCGGAAGACCCTGGTTTCACATCAGTAGATAAGCTGTTTTATTGCACTGGTACACAAGGAGAGACATCTGAACTGCAGAATGAAAATGATCCACATTCCTAAACTGGTCAGAGACACTGCCAAAATAATGACGAAATCCGAGTAGAGATGTGGCCACATGGCAAAGCGAGATAAGAAGGTGAGACAGGGATTAGTCAAAGCTTGGGATGTGTGTGTGTATGTGTCTCTCTCTCTCTC
>JBBPDB010112911.1:0-19537 GCA_037974465.1 Brachypetersius altus
AGAGAGAGAGAGAGAGAGAGAGAGAGAGAGAGAGAGAAAGAAAGAGCGAGAGAGATAGAGAAAAAAAAGAGGTTTAGAATCTGTACTTTCTGCTGAATTTCTCTGTTTCAAGTGGCCCCTTATAATGACTTACATTGACACTAGCAGTGTTGGGATTCAAACTCACAACCTTCTGATTGCAGCTTCAACCCCTAACCACCAGCCCACCAGCTGCCCTGTAACCACTCGGCCACCATAAAGCAACATAACAGGAACTGCTTTATGGTGTATAAGAAATGAAGGACCTATAGATGAGTTAACTAGGACGGAAACGCCAGCTGCTGTTTCTCAGCCGCTGTATCAGGGTAACTCTTCCAAATTTCAGAGATAATCTTCATCACTGTGTGTGTGAGTGTATGTCTGACAGCCCATTGTGGGTGGAGACAGTTTCTTTTGAATGTTTTACAGATGTCCTCTTTTCTTAGTTTGTGTGAGTGCGGTGTTTGATGGGACTGTTTTAGTATTCCTCTGATGTATGATGAAGGCAGCAGTATTTTATTCCCCCAGTGCGCTCCTCTCTGATCCATGCTTGCCACTGCTACTGTCACTGCAATTAAAACGTATAATAACAGAATGGGTGCTGCAGTTCCAGTGACAGTTCAAGACTGGGAACTCTTCTTGAAACCTGACGGCACTTAACACTATTAGAACTTTTAAAAGGCAAGAGCTAAATTGCAATTGTGATGTGGATTGTCACTTGCACAATAAAATATATACAGTTCTAAGTCAAAAAACAAACCTGGAGGACCAAGAGCATCCTCTTAGAAAACTGCTTCTCTTAAAAAGGAGGTGAAAGAGATCATTCATCATACATGAACACACCACTGCACACAGTGTGAGCAGCACGAAATTCTTCCTCTGCATTTAACCCATTCACCAAGAGAAGCAGGGGGCAGCCATGAACAAGGTGCCCGGGGAGCAGTGTGTGGAGACGGTACCTTGCTCAGGGTACCTCAGCTGTGTCTAGTGGTCTTGGGAATCGAACCTGGACTTTCTGATCGCAGGGCGAATGCCCTAACCACTAGGCTACCAGCTGCCTACATCACTGCCAAAGAAGAATCTGACAAGAAGATTTGTCTGGCATTGTGATGCAGTGGCCCACTGTGCAGCGCTGCATGAACATCATCTATAATGGATCACTGATTGTAGATCATCATAGATGATCAGAAAGTAAAGTGGTCCCTTATAGTCATGCGGGAACACACCACACCACAGCATACAATGTGAACAACAAGATTTTTTTTTTCTACATTTAACCCATTCATCAAGTGAAGCAGCGCCCACCAATGAGGGGCAACTGGGGAGCAATGTGTGGGGACAGTACCTTACTCAAGGGTACCTCCGTGATACCACTGCAAGTTCTGGGATTCGAAATCACAACATTCTGATTGCAAGGGCCACTCCCTAACCACTATGGAGCCTAACCAGTGACAAAGGAAATGTGGAGTATAACATTGCCATGAAGGGGTGATTTTGGTCGGTAGCAGTGTTTGGGTAAGTGTCAACACCTCCTCTTCCAGCTCAACTTCTTCCCATAGTGCATCCTGGTGCCAGAGCCTCCGCAGGTAAGCGATAGACATGTACACACCACTGTTAAGTTAAGTGCTGTTAAGTGCTAACCACTGCATACCAGAACATCAGCCATTTTGAAGGTGCTCTGACTCATCACAGTTTGGTCCTTCAGATCCTTATGCTCCTATCTCATTTTTCGGGTTCCAACACAATAACTTTAAGGACTGACTGTTTACTTACAGTCTAATATATTCCATAACTTGACACTGCAATACGATAATCAGTGTTGTTCACTTCACCTGTCAGTGGTTTTAATGTTGTGAATAATTGGCTAACTTGAGTAAGCTCTAACACAGATTTGGGGTAAAGGGAGGAATTGTTTTAAACATTGCTTTAACTGAGACCACCTAACGTGTGTGTTTGTATTCACGCATGGTCGGTGCCTAAGCTCATCTGTAGTACAAGTTACCATAGAGACACAGTCCTGCCCCCTCCCTCCTTCATGAGTGTGCGTGTGTGTGTGTGTGTGTGTGTTTCTGACTGAGGCTAATAGGCGAACAGCGCGGACACTCCACAACCCAGAGATGAGCTGGGAGGTGTGTGGTTACTATGACAACTGCTGGAGAGTGAAATATTAGTGAGGCATTGGGTATGTGCGGGGCAAATTCAGCAGAATGGAGATACCATGGAGATCACCTATGTGAGTGTGTATGTGTGTGTGTGAATGTGTATAGGAGTAGCTATATAATCATATGGCTGCAAATATTCTAAACCATTAACATTAACCATTAGCATAGATGCTGCAATAGTGCAGAAAGTCCATTGTAAAATGTGATAACAGAGACATGCCACCAGCAGAGTAGCTGCATTTTATTTCCAAAAAGATACATATATAGAATATTATATAATTGTTGCTGGGGCAGCATATGGACTGCTCCATTCCAGACTGGTCCGTGCTGGCTCTGCATTCTCCTTATTCCAAACACCTGTGCCTCACCGTGCTATTTTTCTTTTTTGTCCCAGTGAGTATATGTAAGCTGCCTCCTAAAAGCTAGGCCACAGCAAGGAAGATGGGTCTTCAGAAGCATGGTTCACTAAAGGCTGTGCATTTGTGTACTGTAATACAAAACATTTTCCAGTAAGGTCCCTTTGTTATGTCATTAAAATGCAAGGAGTCAGCCCATAAAAATTGATTGAGAAAATACTGTGTATGCAAGCAATGGTAAGCTTACAGCAAAACCTCGAAGTGAATAATGAAATGTGACAGGCAAAGCATTCATTTGTTGATGGTCAGATGCTATGCTGGCAGCTAAAATTGTTCAACTCACTGAGCGCAGGTGCAAATCACACCCTGCTCAGTTTACACCCACACTAAAGTAATGAGACTACTGTACTGCACACTTTACTGGCCTTTTTAACAATGTGTGAGAGCATCATCACCATTCTTGTTGGCTGCATTGTTCAGGACGATCTTTCTGTGTGGAACAGCCTTAGATGATGTATTGTTCAGCCCACCTCTGACCATCGCTCTAGAATGCTAAAACATTACCATATTCTACACTGGTCTTCAATCAGCTTTGCACAGATTTAACACAAAAAGATGTCAGATTAATAAAATGTATCATTATTATTATTGTTGTTGTTGTGGTTGTCACTAATTATACATTATCATCCCATGTCGACTGCTTTTTGGTGTCTCATATGAATATCTTACTTTCATAATGTTAATTACCACCTTTGGTATCAAGGGCACCAAATCACATTTTAACCTTTAAAGCAGTTAGGGTGATTGCCTAACCACTAGACTGCTAAGCACCACTAAAAGTACCCTGAGCAAGGTACCGTCCCCACACACTTATCCCCAGGCGCCGTGTTCCTGCCTTCCCACTGCTTCACTTGGTGAATGGGTTAAATGCAGAGGAAGAATTTCGTGCTGTTCACATACGACATAATGGTCACATTCATGAATTCTTTCTGCAAAACAAGACTGTTCCTACAATCATATATTTCCCTTTAAACCAATTTTATAATAAACGATCCCCTCTTCTACTTACAAACATAAATGTAGCATGGATTTAAAGATTAGAATCTACACTTACAACAAAAATTCTAAACTTTTTCCAATGAGCTACAAGCGAGATGTTTCATTGTGTACACACAATGGAGAACAAAAGTAAATTCACTTAAGGAACAATTCTTTTTTTCTTTTAGACTGTATGTCTGCCTTAAAAATGAACTGAAGACGTGACAAACAGAAAATGTTCAAATTAACTGCAACTGCATTTTATGTTGATATAACAAGGTCCATGTAAGTTGATTCCAGGTGGCATAATGAAAGGGCCCTTGTCCTACATTTGTTCTATTTTATTTTTAGTTTGTGTAGTCATACGTAGTAGTAACCACTCATACAACACTTTTTGTGTACTTCAGTTGAGTGTCTGTACTGCAGTATACGGAGGGCATTAGCAGGTAGCTCTAAAGCTGTGAGGTGTTTTGAACATTTCTCCTATTGAAACGTTCGTGTCTCCTGGGTTTTTCACACCTGGGGAGTTGACGCTCGCAGCAGGAGCCTGTGTTTGATATTCTCAGGATTCAGCTCTTATTAGTATGCCGCTCTCGTTCGCAGTCTTGGCACGGCTTGTCTTTTTGTGTCAAAAAACAACACCTCTCTTCTCCGGTAGTGGGACGTGATGTCTGAAACCCAACTGCTGCACAAAGTCTCACAGCCACAGATGATGTTGAATTAAGCAATACAGAGCTCCCTGCTGACGCTGCATTAGTGTTCTCAAGGTTAATGTGTTCATCTTGCTTTAATATCCATTTGATGTCAATAAAAGACCTTAATAATTCAAGTGATGTATCTTAACCTCTGAAGCAGTAAGGGATGTTTTTTTCCAGACAGGGAATGAGCAGAGTATCCTTTCTGTTTGGCCACCAGACTACACTGACTAGACAAATACAGTGAAACACAAACAAACTCACTGGTTGGTGAGTCAAATCCATGCTTGATTTTTGATTGCTTTAACAGTGTTCTCTTCTCATTAACTCTACTTAAACTTGTCAGTTCGTTTTCTGGACATTTAAAACGATGTGCATGCATGTGTCTGGCCTTTAAGCACCTGAATTCACTTATTAGACTGAATGCTGAATGCTTTTAGGCATAGTAAAACATCAGCATGTGGAAATAAATCTTTTATGTGAAGTATAGTCCCATACATGTGTTTGCTTGTGTCAAAAAATAATCAGCATGTTTGGCTGCTAGATCAAAACGAATGCAAGAACAGCATGGCGAGATCACATAATTAAATAAGAAGAGTAGATCCAGCTTTAAATAGTGATTGGATCAACCATGTTAAAAGTCACAGCAAAAATAAAATAAAAATGCTGTAAAATATACAAGAATGACAACTCATACATGTGTTTTCGATCAACAACACCTTAACAGTAGAAACCACAGTTACTGTAACATATGGCCTAGAGTGGCTTATTGCTTTAATAAGCTTAAGGTTCACAGAGTTAATACAACTAGCTTAATTCCACGCTGCCTCTGTTTAATGTTCCTTCCCTAATCCTTCCTAAACATGTCCTACTTGCCTGTATTTCTACATAGCTATACAAATTACAACTGAACTGACCTGAATTCATTCGCTGGCTCATCAGCATTAAGTGTCCATTTCATATAGTGTTGGAATGTTGAGCACTAACTTTTGGCCCCCGAGGGTCTTCTGGACCCTATTTTAATTCATCTTCAACCATCATGATGTCCCACTTGCTTTGGTAAGAATTTATTTGGATGGCCCACTGTAGATGCTCATTTTGTATAAATGTTATGTTTATTCAAATATGAGCATAATTTTTATACCTGAACCCAATTCCTGCTCAGATTTGTGACCCTAACCACACTGCTGGTGAAAATCAACAGAATTTGACCAGCTGGTTAGTTTGAGCATCAGTCTGAGCACCTGTTTCCATTGTCAGGTGATAGATATGCTAGAAGAAAGTATCTGGCTTATATTTGAAAAATACTCCTCCATCCCCCCAAAAAGAAAAGGCTGATACAGTGGTTCTGCTTACCCAGGCAAGGCTGTCACCTATAAATAGAGACAAGTTAGAGACAAGTTAACAGCCAAGTTCTTCTCACCACTGTAGTAATGGAGACCGTTATTTCGATTGTTTTCAACTCATGTTAGGCTAAGCCGGACAGCAGCTCTCCAATAATGCATACTGGCAAAGCAGTGACATGCCTGTTAATGGCCTCTGCTCTGGCTCATACAGAGTCCATCCATTATTATGTATTGATTCAGAGGGCTAACTGAAGGGCGTTGTGTTGGGGTGAAGAGATATGTGGATATTTTGGAAACTTTAGCACAAACTGAGAGTGTATTACCATATGTAATGTTTCTTCATCCCTCGATTAGCGATTCCATGTATGCTGCAAAACAAGTAAACATGCAGACTGGAGAAGAAGAGGCCACACTGGTGATTGCACTGAAGACACTTCATGTTGCAAAACCGACCAGCCAAGAGCTACAACCAATGGATTTTTCTAGACGGACGATTGCTGCAAGCAGTTAGTACATGCAGATCAGGGATGGGGCTTTGATCAGGGATCATGCTGTAGAACACACATCTCATCCGCAGGGTGGGGAGTACCAAAGGTCCTGAAGATCAAACGCTGGGAAAGACTATATCTGACTCCTGAAGAAGAATCAAAGAGTGAAGACAATTTCTGGATTTCCCTACACTCCTCATTTCCGCCTGCTATCTAAGGAAGCACCATGTCATAGAATATTTCCACACTGGTAATTAGCTATCTAACATAAGTTGACACAGAAGCTAGCTAGGTAGATAACCATGCCCTGGAGCCCTGAGTTAGACAAGCTCTACCTATATTTTGCCTCGAACAACGGCATCAGCTAGCAATGACATTAGCTAATAACATAAACCATTCAGCTATATCAGCTAAACAGCTCAAATGTGCACATATTTTTGTATTTTTGACAGATTTTGCTAGTTATTTTACATGTGTGAAAAAATGCTTAAATGCTGTGGAAAAAAAAGGTTTATATGTCTCTTCCTTTGTACGAAGGAATGACTGCCACAAGGAGTAACTAAGATTGTTGCATTTACATTAAAATAATAATAATACTCATCATCATTCTTCTTTTTAGTCTTATATTTCTTCTTCTTCGTCTTCTTCTTATTATTATTATTAATTCTACTACTACTCTTACAACTAGTGATACTGGCATTTGCTTTCCTCATTGCCAATACTGATGATCAATCAAAAAAGTTACAAATAAATCACAGATCTGTCAAACACGAGTAACTGTGCACACCAGCACACACACACACACAAACACACTCTTGTACACACACAGACACACTTCCTGTACAGCTCTTGAATGATAGGTCACTGTGTCCTTGTCCCCCTCTCTCTCCAAAAAAGAAGGATTAAGTCATTAATTATTCTCTCTCTCTCTCTCTCTCTCTCTCTCTCTCTCTCTCTCTTTTTAAGTGATCTAACAACAGGCAACATAACATTATTTGTAGCTATTTCTCCCTTTAAACTAAAGACTATTTTTACTGGCGATAAAGGCTATCATTTTTATACCTAGTAAATACATTATGCAATAAATGCCAATACAAACAAACTCTTTCAACTTGTATTTTTGATATCAAAACTATCTGACTTTCAGATAAACACAGCTCTCCAGAAAACAGCCTTATTTTAGTTGGTTCCAGACATTTTAACCTAATACAAAAAGATAACACAGTTCATATACTTCTATCATGAACAGCAAGTTAGGTATTCAACAAAGAGTTCATCTTCAGGAAAAGGAATGCAATTACTGCTCTTGTCATGATTACCATGTGTGTGTGTGTGTGTGTGTGTGTGTGTGTGTGTGTGTGTGTGCGCGCGCGTTACAGTAAGTGTGCTCCCTTGTTCTTTAGAGACTTCTTCACTCTGATGGGAAAACTTTCACCCCACACTACTAATTAAACACACTCCTGCTGCCCTTGTCTCTGTCTTTAATCAAAGACCTGCTGCAGGAAAAAAACATCTTGAAACCATAAAACAGTCATCGACAAGCCAATAAGGGAACTGCAGGAAGAATGTTCGGTGTGTCTGGGGCTGGTACTATCTGGTGCTCCTGATGATGAACAGTATTACACACTTTACATTTTGTATAGCATTGAAATACAGTAACCCCCTGCTTTTTGTGTGGGTTACATTTCGAAAGCACCCTCTTCTAATGAAAAACCACATTGTTGTGTAAAATATTGCCTGTAAATATATTTTGCTACAAAATTATTAAATTATATTTTGTCTTAATTAGCACAAACATATGAACATTTATTTTTTGGCAAGAAAGGAAATTTGTGACGTTTGGGCCTCGTCCACCACGCCCCCTTGTTTGTGTTAGAGCACAGGGCTTAGCAACTCAGCACAAGAACGAGGGGGCGTGGTGGACGAGGTCCAGACGTCACAAAAGAAA
The DNA here is from genome assembly GCA_037974465.1 of Brachypetersius altus. Taxonomy (NCBI): domain Eukaryota; kingdom Metazoa; phylum Chordata; class Actinopteri; order Characiformes; family Alestidae; genus Brachypetersius; species Brachypetersius altus. The sequence continues at coordinate 8,052 of JBBPDB010112911.1, forward strand.
ACAAATGCCGAGGATATCTGCCTTTTCCGACAGTACCATGCTCAAGAGTACGTTAGAGGTGCCACTTACAGGCTTCGGATTTGAACCAACGACTTTCTGATTGCAGAGCGGACACCCTAACCACTAGACTGCCCCAAAGTTGAACCTAGAATCTTCTGATCCGTACTCAGACATGTTATCCGTTGCGGCACATAACAGATACATCATAAAGTTTTACTAATCTGGAACAAAGTTCTAATGAAATCTAAAAAAACATTGAAAAATTATAAAAGTTATGAAGTTATGAAGTTATGTTTTTAGGAAATTATTACCTGGAATGAAGTTTGAATTAAAATAATATAAAAAAATGAAGTTTTACTACAAAATGTCCGGAACTTTCACTATCCAATATGTAAAATTTCAATAAAAATTAATTCAAAACTCATTTATAAATAAATACAAATACAATTTTATTTACAATTTCATTTATTATTTAATCACTTTTTGTGGTTCCAAAAAATGATATAAATATAAATGAATAAAAATAACAATCCCCTTGGTGTTTAGTCAGTAATATTTAGATCTACACTGTAATAATGTTATTCATTTGACAAAACATTTAACAGTAATACAATCATTTAGATTATTTTTCTTTAAAAAAAGCCCATGTTCCTTGCTAAAGCGCGGTGTGTGTAGCACTGGATTTGAACATGAAGATTTAGGGTAAATCCCAGCCCCCCTGCAGTGGACTGCTGCGCCGCTGGCAGGCTGGTGTGTAAAAGTTTGATTGGGCGAGCGCCAGTCCAACTTTCCATGCCGATTTGAGGACGAGTCCGCGGAGGGTTCCCGAAATCTCTGTTGTTATTTTCGCCTTGCAGTTTTCTCCTGTCTGCTCTGAGAAATCTGAGTGTGTTGCTTGGTTGGGCTTGATGCCTGATTGCTTTTCACTTTAGTCGGACTCCTTTGGGATGTTGGAAATTCAAAGTGATGCAAATTCACACCCTACACACTCTGGCAGCGCACAGTCAGGTGACTCTGAGAAACATGCTCTTCATATTCTTTCGAAAAATGAAATACTTATAAACACAGTTTCCAGGAACAAAACCTAAATGTTTCAGGAAAGGCTTTTGGTTTATATTGTCAATGTCAAGAATATAAACTTTATTCAGATATTAATGTAAAGACTATTTTTTTACACTGCTATGAATTATTCAGTATCTACGAGTTCCACTACATCAAAAGTATTCGACATCATTCTATATCCACGTCCAAGTGTCAGTTCAAATAGTGAGAAGTGAGGTTTATCTGGTTAGACTAACAGCTTTGGTTTATAAAATACTATGTTTGGAACCTGGTTATTGAGGCGATTCACCAGAGACTTGTTTGAAGAGTTGTCTGTGTGTTGAATCTCACAACACAGGTCGTGCAGGACTAAAGCTGGCTGCTTAATGTGGCTTGATAATACAAATAACGTATCTGCTTAACAAGTGGTACATGGCAATGTGTGTTACAAGTCTATGTTTATGTACACTTGTCTGTACGGATGCTTTGTTAGTTACTGGTGTCATGGTGTGTATGGAAGGGAAAGGGGAGGACGCAAGGTTATACGAAAACAATAGACAGATTAATAAACAGAAGGCAAATGTAAACACAGGAAAACAGCAAACCAAAAAACCCAGACTCTAAAAAACAACAGAAAACACAATCAAAACTAAAAATCAGAAAACAAGAAACAAAAGCGGCAAGGCTCGTGCTTAAGGTTTCGCAAACAAATGAAAAAAGCAGGGCTGGCTCGCAAACAGGCGAAAGAAAATGTGGTGCAAAGAGACAGACACCTCAGGGCGCAAACACCAAAAATCAAACAGAGGAAGCACGAGCCTGCAAAACAAAAGAAAAAACAGAAAACATTAAGGACATTGAAACAACCAGGATATACAGGAATAAGGTACTCATACACACAAGGATAAAACAAATACCGACTCACAGGGCAGGGGTCAGACTAGGGTTTAAATAGTGAACTGAATGAGGAATTTTAATAAGGACGGGATGTGATACAAATGAAGCGTGGGGACTTAAAAGGGAGGAAGGGAGGAAGGGAGGAACGGAGGTGGATTGGGATACGGGAAGGTTGGGAACGGAGACAGGCACGAAAGTAAAGAACAGAAACAGAAACATTGGGGACGTAATAAAAAAATAAACTAATACTCAGGGGACGGGGAACGGAATCTACGGGGGGAGGGCGAGGTGACCGTGACAACTGGTGGTGAAACTGGAAATCAACCTGGCAGAGAATTTGGTCAGTGGCCTCCTCTGGCATTCATGAGTGCAATTTCGTTTCACAAACCTTTAAATGTAAACATTTATAATATTTTAATTATATTATTTATATTAGTAGATATGAGTTCATGGTATGAAAGTGCTTTATAAAAACATACAATTTATTTTTCATCTAATATTTATTATGTGACAATTTCAAATAATTAGAGAGGCAAAAGTGTCAAAAGTTCAATAACTTTTAATTCAGGCAATTTGGTAAACAATTTCATAACTTTCAACAATTTGCAGCGATTTCTTTATTTAAATGGGCCATCACCAGATTGATCTTGTATTTCGTCTGCATCTATAGAGTTCACATTGAGTTCTTAACTTTTTGTTATATTATCATTCAGTACTGAGCAAATGCTAGTACTGATATTTGGCATTAATCTTAAAATCCAAATCCTGTGTTGGACACAAAGATTCTAAAGGGCAGCTGTCACTCTTTAATACCCCAAATCGGCAAAGTCCTTACGAACAAGTATCATTGTGCATAAGCATGTACCCTCAAACCCTATTGGTTTCCTAGTAAAATGGTGTATACATACATATCATATAAACTGTGACTCTGGTAGGAAAAAAAAATGATGTAGCTCAAGATGCAGAGTTTAATCCTACATCTACACACAGTCTCTGTGTACTTGTACTAGACAATCATCCTGCTGGAATTATAGGCTGATAATCAGTAGGCCTCTAATCACAAATCCCACAGTCAAGTAGCAATCAGCACCCAGAGTCCTGTCAGAGTGCTAACAACATTAACTTCAGAAAGGCATGCTAATCAATCCATAAAGAGTGGCCCAACACTTCAGCCACAAGGCCACGAGGCCTCCATCAATCAGTGATTAGTAGCACTGAAACAGGATGTACATTGTAATATACCAATAGAAGAGCACGCTGTCTTTGACTGAAACTTTTTTTTGTGTCCCTTTTGTTGTTGTTCCACACATGAAAGTTTATTTAAATCAAGTATGCTTTTACAATTCCTGACCATGGAAATGGGTGTAGCATGTAAATACTGTAGCAGAGCTTTTGAAATGAGAGTAACTGTAAAAGTTGGCGTAGTATGACCATGGAAGACGGTGTAGCAACATTAAGGAAATAACTGTAGCCAAACAGTATAAACTGGTATAACATTGTTGTTCCACATATGAAAGTTATTTTTTTAATTGAGTCTGATTTTACAATACCTGGCCACTATTACAAACACTTTCCTTATAGTTCCTCCTCTCTGGTGCAAAATTACAGAATGTAGCGTAAAACACTGTAAAAATCATGTGAGGCCAAGAACGGTCCAGCTGCATAATTTTTGGACAATAGTTGTCCCGTGGTCTGAAACTGACCAATCATGAACAGAGCTGATGGGGACTGATGTGTGTAGCCACAGATGGGCTATAGTCTGTAAATAAAAAGTGTTCCATAAGTCTTTCACTGAATGTAGATTGCAGTACGTACACTTTTTGACACTCACTTGTTCACTATAAACCCATAAACAAATCTACAAAAGATACCAATTACATTAATGTATCACATAGGACAATCTGAATACAAGAAATGATTATGAACCTGTATGCTTGGTAGTGCCACTAAAAAGTGTCATGGACTGAATGTACTTGATTAAAGAACAATTTTGAGACCCAATTTTGGTAGTAACTGTTATGTTAAATTTTTGTGCATTAATGATATACACATTTAATGTACAAATGATGTACACATTTAAATCTAACACTTTGAAACCAGAATAAAAGGTACTTTTTCAATGATATTGTACCTTTGAAGCCTGTGTTATTTTTCCCTCATAGTGACCTTACAGACTTTATAGAAATGACCATTGCTGTTGGCTGCTTGACTGCCATCTGTAAAGGTGACCCTGATCTTGAATTAGGCAGCCTCTCCTGATCCTCAAAACCAAGGGATCAACCTACAGACTGAGAGAAGATTAGCACTCCTGGGTTAATGGAGCAGGGGTATTTTTAGTCGCCCCTTGCTAACAACTAATGCTGGACCTCGGATGGCGTCACTGGCCTGTGACTGATACTTTGTGGCAGGCTTTGTAATGATACTGTAGGAAAACATGACTGTGCTGTGAATTTCTGCCTCTTCACTGCCAAGACATGCTGGTCATTTTGTGATTTAGAGCCATGGCTTGCAGGTCGCTTGCAGGCAACCTCTCAATTAGGGAGGTACACTGGTTCATTATCACTAATTAGTCTACTAATTAGTTTCTGAGTGACTGCTCCCACACAGCTCTTCATAATAAGCCTAATACAGGAGTGGAGCAAGCCAGCTCAGAACTTAATCCTAGCATACGTAAAGAAACAAAGAAGAAGAACCATGGAAATGGGTGTAGCATGTAAATAGTGTAGCAGAGCTTTTGAAATGGGAGTTGTGTAACTGCAGAAATGGGTGTAGCAGAACCATGGAAAAAAGTGTAGCCAAACAGTATAAACTGGTGTCTATCATACTAATGAGTATAGAGTAACACTGGCTTTGTGTGGGGTTTCACAATGTAAATTTCACTGAACAAATGCATGGAATTTTATACCATCCATCATCTACTTTTACAGGTTTGAACAGTGACTGTCCACATTCTCAGAGGTTTTATACCCAGAGGTCAAAATATCTCATTAATTTTCTCTATACACATTTTGAAAAATCATTATGTAGTGAGTTTTAATCACCTAACCGAGCGAATCGGCTATGAGAAATTATGACAAAGGCTGAAGATACAGTTGCCTCACAATTTGGTTTTGATGCAGAGATCATGGTTCAATGTACTAAGACTGAAAAAAATTTAATTGCAATGAAAAGAAAATGACTATCTGTGGAAATGTACTATCTGTGGAACAGTTTATTACTGGACCAAGAAAGAGAAGACAGGGATAGGATGATGTGTGACATCAACAAGCTGGACTGGGCTGTTGATTGGCACTGGTTTAACACCATAAACAATGCAGTTACATCAAATATCACAATTATTGCAAATGTGAGGAAATTTCTGAATTTTCTGGTGATTTTTACCAAACCAAACCAACCAAGCAATTTTGGGTTTTGAGCACCTAAATGGCCAAAAGACATCAGTGAGTTTCAGTTAGTTTCTTCAAGTGTTGTTTTAGATTGAGAGCTGCTGTAAGATTAATTACATAGCATTATATTTAACAGAGCTGTCTACCAAATTCAACACCACCAGCTGGATGTAATGTAATGCATGAAAAAACACCTACAGTTACACAGTGGTAGCGAGAAATATTTAAGGTCCTGCCGATGGAGAGACTTACTGCAAAAGTCAAAGGGTCTGGTACCATTTATAACAAAGCCTGTGGATCAGTGCTGGAGCAACTTCCCAGAGATTTGGCTGGAGAGGGGAAAAAGATGCCTTACAGAGCAACAAACAAATTTGACCAGCTGTTGTGTGATTAATATAATGACTAGTGAAACGCGTGACAGCCTCCAGAAACGTTTAACATTTTGCTATTGGATTTTTGGACACTAAGGCTGAAAGTGTGAGTCTCACCCCAGTTGGCAATCCTGCATCAAACATTAGTTTAAAATGTTTAAAATCAGATCTCTCTGATGCCATATTTATTTTTGCAATCAAATATCTGATACGATTCAAGTCCAATACAATCTCTTATTGTCTGGACAGAAAATAAATCTTAACCAACTACTCCATTGGTTTGCTGCAATAAAATATGTTACCAAAACTGAAATGCTTTTACCATGGTGCAGTACTTCAAGATGTGGTACTTCAGAGTTTTGGTCATGTCTGCAGCACCATAGAGTACATGTTTCACTGTAGCAGAGTAATAATTATATTAAAGGAGGATACTACAATACGTGAGAATGAACTGAGATACTAGCTAATTAAGCTACTTTGCTCTGGCACTTTTTGGCCACTGGTACCTCTTCACTGCCAACAAAAATAGCCATAAGTGAAGTTAGGCTAAACACTGACATGTAACAGCAATGTCCACCGAACACTGTACTGCACATATATTGTATGGTGTCAGGTTAACATTTACGGTTCTATAACAAAGTGGTGTCAACTTTTAGCAGCGTCAGCTACTTTCATTAACCTTTGCTGAGATTTTGACAGCTGCAGAGTAAGAATAGATCTGCACCATTTATAGATTTCCCCACAAACTCTAGATTATTTTAAATGTGTAAGAGACCAAAACTAGATTTTGAAAAATGTAAACTATGTCTATCTATAAGTGAAATAAATGTGACCCATAGTTCTCCAGTCTCATATTGTGACCATATGGGTGAGGCTACGCCTTTCCAAACCTTGGTTTATTTATCAGTTTGTTTCCCAGAAGCCTTTTCCCTATGGTTTACAGCCATGCTCTAGCTCGGTGTGACTGACGCATCTTCAGATCCCCTGCAGGGGATTCTGGGAAATGGTCTCATTATCACCGTCCTTTGTCTTCCGTCTGTCTCTCTGGGTGTTGTTCTGTCATTTCCTTCGTGTTTAAAGTACAGCAGCTGAGGAAGGGTAATGTCACACTTACACAGCTGAGCTGGGGTGCATCATTACCCCACTGAACCACACAGAGCAGGAGTGTTTATATCAAACATTTATAGCACGCTGCAAGAGACAGCTCGCCGGGGGGAGAGGGAAAAAGTTGTGAAGAAGCAGTTAGAAGGAGGCCTTTCAGGGGAAATTCTGGGATGAACCCACCAACGAAGCTAAATTACGGACACAATTAGAGGTTCAATTATGGCTGGGTAGAGAAAGGGAGCTATTCAGCTATTCAAACTCTGGCTAATCGCTCTCCTTTGGCCTGCCAGTTCCGCCGTTCTCTAAAGTTTGGCCTTAATGGCTGAGCTGAGAGGCAAATAAGCTTACTTTTGACTTCACATAGAAAAGGAGTTAATTGGAAGACAATTTGCCTCTACAAATGGCCCACCAGCCCAGCACACTGGGTACGACTCCATTAAAGAAAGCTGTTAAATTTGACCGTTTTTACACCCAAGGCTAATAGCAAAAAGCCCTTCAGTGTTTATGGCTAAATTATTTAATCTCTCTCACTCGCTCTCTCTCTCTCTTTTTCCATATATCTCTCTTGCTCTTTCAATTCAGTCTGCCATCAGAACTGCCATCATAGGTGTCAGTCACAATTTGGATCAATTGCCTCTCTGCAATCATGACTGCCAATCATGTTTAAGAGTAAGAAGTCATCTCAAACCTATCAATTACAACTGTCCTTCATCCTCCAGACTTGAGGTTAATGACCCCTTCTAAAAAAAGGCAAAAGTAACCACCATAATTACAACACAGACACACACTAACAGCAAATCTTAGATAATAGCTCCATTCTCAGACATGTATGGTTTCAGAATTAAAAAACAGTGTTCTAAAATGTAGAGATCACTGTGTCCTAGATATTTGGTCAGTATTTTTGGAAACAAATATTCATTTCCATTTGCTTGTTATTTAATAGACTGTCAGTTTAAATCTGCTTCAAGTTTACACAATGTTTTGTGGCCTCATAAATAATAAAAAAAAAGTATACACTCATAAGCATAAAATGTTTTAAAACAAAAAATAAACATTGTAAAAGAAAAACACCCCCAAAAAATCTAAATTAAAATTGTTTTTGTGCAAACTACACCTGGTGTCATCATAGAAGATGGTCCCTTTATGAATCATGGTGATGCTGAAAGAGCTGCCTGAGGTTCTCAGGGACAACATTATTAAATAAAGTAGAAATTTTTAAAAAGTTACAGCGGCCTGGAAAAGATTTAATATTCCTGTCAGTACAACTGTTTTAACACATGCAAACAGAAAGCTGCAAACTATCTAATGGTAAAGTAGGTAAATAGAGGCCATGAAAACTCCCTGACTTTTTGGCAATAGTTTAGCTCATCATGCTCAGAGAAACGAAAAGATGCAAAGGTACCCAGAATGATGTATGGAGGTGGGAACATGATAAGGTTGCTCATCGTAATGAACCTGCCTCCACCTCCAGTATTGAGGCATTAACTGTCATTGAAGGAAATGGAACAGTGTCCTGGAACAGAGGAGAATCTGAATCTCATCTGCCAGGAAAATGAAGGAGATGGATATTTCAAACAGACAACAGCCCCAAACATACAGCTAAAATGATTCTTTTTCCCCTGGGGTAAAAGAGTGCCAAAAGTTATGGACCAAAATTGAACCACAAGTTAATTCATTCTTACTGCAGATATCTCGAGGCTGCAACTGCCAGCAGCAGCTTTGCAGCAAAGTACTGATGTTATTAATTTGTAGTGTCTGAATTCCTTCCACATAACAATTTCATTTGGTAAATCTTTGTTTATACTTAAAACAACAGGTTTTTTATTCATATTTATGAATAAAAGTACAAAGCAGAAAGAAACTGTGTGCGCAAATCGGAAGTGGATATAGAGTTTTAAATTAAAAAATTGTAGCATCTGAATACTTTATTTTCCTTATTGTAAAGCTTCTTATAATCGCAACAGTTCAGTCAAAAAAGTTAATGTTGCAAATGATGAAAATTGAATATTTACTGATCTTCATTATACAACTGGTAATTGCTTCAATAATTTGTTATTCACACTGGCACATTAGGTCAAGCTAGTCTTCTGGCGTGATGTACTGATGCTACAAGCAAAGTATGACATAAAAAAGTGGATGAAAAGAGTGTACATTCTTAAATCACACCAAGTAAGCATCTGTCAATTTAGCCATCAACATAGAACACAGTGAAACAAAATAAAGCTCCTCCAGAACCATGGAGCAACACAAAATGCGTTGGTGTGAGATTCAGCTTAGAAACCACAATAAGTGCAATTTTCTCACTATGAGTGAGAGAGAAAGCATAATTGTATTCATTATATACTTTAACACTTCTAAAGATGACTCACAGACCTGCTAAGCAAAGACCAGATCGAAAAAAATATACATTGTTTCTGTTTGCTCCCAGCACTCCTTAACTAGACTCTCTGAGCAGCACACTGTGAACATTTTATTAGGCACCAGTGGTGTGCAAGTATGTGCACATGGGCATCAGGGTGCTCACATGCTGTCTTCAACTCAAACATGGGAGGTCAGAACAATTACAGTAAAAAACATTGAAGGCTTTATGAGGTCAAGTGGTCTTCTTGTTATTCCTCAATGTAACTTATATTGTCCAAGCTGTGCTGGACACACAAACAAAAACTGTGTTGACCCCCAAACACACACATAGTCACACAAACTTCATTAGGGTCCCCATTTCTGTAGGTGTCCACTCACTGTCCAGTTTATTAGACACATCTAACCTGTAGATGTAAAGTTATGGATGAAAGTTCTGATGAAGTCTTCTCTCCTTTCAACAGCCGTGAGCTTCTGGTCACAGTCAGAGATCATTATTTTGCAATCAGATATCACTATTTCATTTTAAATAATTAAACTTCTGGGTTCAGAAAGGCACAACAACTAAAAGGAGCTCAGTTTGTACATTATTTTATTACTCAGGAAGCACTTCCTCATTAACTTTGTTTATACAGACTTAAATATCACATTTGATACCATAATGTATTCTGAATATTGCATTATTGAATTTAAGCAATACTGCCCAAGTGTCACTGTTTTGCTTCCCATTATGATGTTAGCTGAAGTCTCCATCTGTGGACAGAGGAGCTAAGAATGGGCTTTGCATTCCACCTGGTTCCGTATCCTGATGTACACATGGCCTCATTCTGTCACATAGATATATAAGAGATATATAATAACTAGCCTCACAATGCCAGCCCATATGCCTCATGGCCAAATTGGTGTCCATCATGAGCTCCACTCCAACCTGGAGTAATTGTTGGGGGAGGGGGGGGGGGCGTGACTGGTTAAAGCACTTTGGTTATTTATACCAACTGAGGTTTTTTTTTCCATCAAGAGGTTTGCCTTTTCACAAAACAAATGCAGCATAAAGAACCACCAAGTATACTGTACCAGCTTGCGGTTATTTTAATAGTACCAAACTACATCCAATATAAGAAGCACTCCTTCAGAGTGGCTGATATTTAGCACCTCCTAAAAGAAGACAAAATCAGCTCAAATAAACAAACACAATCCACTGCTGCCCCATAAACATTGAATACGACAACAAGTGGTTCTATAGTGGCCCATGCAATACATTTAACATCACACAAGCTGTGTCTGATGCACATATACCAGCACCCTCCCCCAACCAATACACCCACACACTCATATCGGTGGACCTATAAGTTCAACTGTAACTATAAAAATGGATTGAACAGGGAATGTATAGTCTATAACTAGTACATATATAGACCTGATTAGACTAAACTAGTAAAGCAGCAGGACCTGAATGTGAGCTGTGCCACTGTGGGTGTGATTCTGTGTGACATACAGATTGTGGAAGTCAAGCCAATCAGCAGATCACATGACTTGTCAGGCCTATCATGGTAGACATGCCAGCTGCATGAGGATTAAAGCCATGATGTAACATTCCAGCGACACACATACTCTATCTCACTCTCTCTCACAGAGTCATACCTGTACACACACATATATACACATATAGCGAGGCAAAATTGTAACTTTAGGGGGAGCTGTTACCTCCTATGTAGTTAATCTGACAGGACATGAAGTGTAGATCACTGCTAACATCAGGAGCAGCAGTCATACTGAAATCTGAATATTGTTCATAAGCAAGAAATGACATAAGCAAGTGTGTGATGATGTAAACATTCAGTCTTGCAACTCGCTGATTTGTGCATTTAGGCTTCCATTGCTTCTTAAACCAAGCATACACCATAATATTACAACCCATTATAGGCATGAATTGGTAGCTGCTGACTGTCACATCTCCCTGTCTTTTCTTGGTCATGTTCGGTCTTCTTTGTCTGTTGATTAAGTTCTCCACGTGTCTTTGTTTACCTGATCCATGTGAGTGTGCCGTTGTTTTGGTCCTAGTCCCATCACCTGTGTCGTGTTCCTAAATAGACTTTCATATGGAGTTGGTCCCCCTTTATAACTGCTATAATGGTTCGGGTCCCCATGCTCTGGAGGAGAACTCGTTGTTCTATAACAAACTAGATCAAATGTGAATGTCCTGGCATGGGCAAAAAGCATTGGTTTTATATTTTAATTGATTACATCAATATTTAAGTTGCGATTTACAGAAATATTCTAAATGCAGCTGTGTAACTATGTTAAATGGAACACTGCTGTTAAATAAATAAAT
>JBBPDB010112950.1:0-19528 GCA_037974465.1 Brachypetersius altus
ACACACACACACACACACACACACACACACACACACACACACACACACACACACACACACACACACACACATCATTAAACTATCTTGTACAGGAGACATCTTTACGAGTGCAGATTACAGTTCATGCAAAACCAAAGGCGAGTCAAAGGCATTGTATGTCTGAATATTTAATCTCTCTCACGTAAAATGGCTGGTGTCATTTCCACCAACTCCTGGACACTTCAGCTTCTGCACAAGTATCCTGATCACATTGATGAAGATGATAAAGTTTACCTAGACCAGAGAGATTAAAGATGAAAAAACACTTGAAAAGTGAAAAGTGTGCAGGATGTTCAATATTGTATGTTTTTATAAACTGCCTGTCAAAGATTTTCAGACATCAAATTTCACTTTCTCATTTTTCTGAATTGGATAAAACAAGTTTTCTTGTCTCCTACAAGTCTCCAACATGTAGCCCTTTATCTCACAACAATCATAAAACAATGTATTAGACATCAAGCAGTGAATTCATGTCACGATTTGTGTGAAAGATTTTTGGAGGCATATCTGGTTCCTATCACCACCACTTTACACAACACTGACTCTCTACAATGGCTTAATTCTAAAGAAATTTTGAAAAATTAGTGCAATTTCCTAACAGCTATTTACAAATACTTTGAGTATACAGTACTTTGAGCACTCATTTCTTTCCCAAACTACTGCTGGGATAGTGGGATAAAGGGATGATTGTTGTATTCCCAAGTAGTCCTACCACTGAGAGATTACAAGTTAATCCCTGGCAATGCCACAGCTATGTGGCATCCAAGAGAGGCCTTAGTCTAGGCCTTATTCTCTCTGGGTGAGAAGGCTGGCACTACTTCTATCATCACTTAACACAATGCTAGCCAGTGTGGGCATCTGTTTGCTGGCAAAACAGAACTGGCTCTTAATGTTCTCCTCTAAGTGTGTTGAGTCGTCCATTGATGTCACATCAATGCAAACTCCACTTGGTATAAGCACATGCTAGCCTTCCCCCTTCCAGCTTTGGTGGTATCATGCAATTGTGGACAACTGGAACTGGACATGATAACTGGGAAGAAAACTGGGAAAACTGCAAAGAAAAAAATATGAACACTGCAGGAGGATAACACATAGGGGGTTTGGCATTATTCCAGGGTATTAGTAGTACTATTGTATGTTGTGATTTTCATTAAATAAAACTCATTAGTCTATTATATGTTAAGACATTGCAAACCAGCAACATTTTCATTTATATTAAATATTAACAGTAGCCCCAAATATTTGATGGTGTGTTTGATGATGCATTACACTCACCAGAAGGGATGCTGTGATCGGCCCTTTTATAATCCACCAAATGAATGCAACATCCGTATCATCCCAGCACCTTCAACATTAATCAGTTAAACCAACAAATCCTCTCACAGCACTGAGTCAGCATTCATTAGCAAATCTCTGCAGACCATGCATTTTTACACTGCTGACATTGCTCTGAATATCACATCTGGCCTTGCACAAGTCTCCGGAAAAAGCTCTGGAGATGAACCTTGGGACTTCCTTCACACACACACAAAGCGCGTTGCCACTTCTGTTTGAAGTGGTAAAGCGCTTAGACACCAAACTGAACTCACCCCTTGTTGTCATAGAAATTCCTGGCCAGGACCCAAACGGTCAATATTGTTGTTGGAAGACCTACGACATAAACAGCAGCTGAGCAAAAGAAAAAAAGCTTATAAACATGTTCATGTTCATGTAGAAACATGATTTCTTAGCATGCAGGTCACGTGACCTCCTACAGGTACAGGAAAGGTTAACTAAACTATCGAAGGTTAAACCACTACAAATTATTGACAAAAATAAAAGGAAGTTCTTTTTTTTTTGCCATATGGTCTTTATTGTAGATCATCATCCTTTGGACTGATCTTACTGTTTTGCTGTAAGCTGACCAATGGAAATACATGATGCTGAGATATCATTCTTTCAGATAAAGCTAAGAACAGCTTTATATGATGCACTTGATGTCTAGATGTGTTTTGTATCCCTTTGTCTACTGCTGTTTGTATGTTCTGTAAGGCCTTCTGAAGCATCTGTGTGAAAATAAAAATGTAAATGCAGAACGTTTCTAATGAACGTACCCCAGCCAATGAGGATGTACCACCAAAAATACTTCTTTTGTGAAACAAATGTGAGGGCCAATAGAGTCTGCAAGTACATGCCCTCCACCAGGAGCCAGAAATAGTTAGCTAGGATGCTAAACTGGAAAAAGGCCACGGCTGCCTTACATGAAGCCTAGAGAGAGAGAGAGAGGAAGAGAGAGAGAGACAGGGAGAGAAAGAGACAGAGAGAGAGAGAGAGAGAGAGTGAGTGGGGGAGGTGACTGATTCATGATGCTGATTAGGATTTGTGAGGGAGCAGCTTATTTTCACACAATGAACTGAAGTAATTCTAACAAGTGTTGAAACATTTCCTACCCAACTTTTCTGTAGTCTATAAGATTTCATCACTGACAATCTAACAGCATTCACAGTGGTAAACCTTTAAAAATCAAACGGCGAGGGGTCTTGATTTTTGCATGTCCTGTTGTTATCATTAATATTTTATTTTCAGTTGAACAAATCCATCATGAGTGAGAAAGTGCCTATTTTCAATTGGGCTGAAATCTGACTGAAGGTTTCATTTTACTTGGCTTTTGAAATGTTCAAGCATCACATTTACTGTTCCACAGTTTGAATGAAATTAAGAACATTCAGTCTTCATTTGGAGTGCACTGCCTCTTGCGTAAAGATTGTTTCTAGATAAAGGATAGTCCAGCAGCACACCAGTACACAGTGGTTCTTTATAATAGGTTCTACTTCTGACCATTACAAACACAAATCAATAACTCTCAGTGCTGGTCTTGCATGCTTCAGTGTTTTCCTGCTGTAATGCACCCACTTGAAATTAGGAAGAGCTTGGGAATGAGCTTATCATTTAGATTTGGTGTGTTAAACATCAAAACACAAAATAGAATGTACACCAAATATTCTACACATCTTTGTGCTAAGGGAATGCATTGCTATTAATATCACATTGTTTTAAAAACAGTTCTGTGGAACGTAAATAAAGAGGCCCATTATAGTCACACAGGAACACACCACAGTACAGCAAACAGTGTGAAATTCTTTCTCTAATTTTAACCCATTCACCAAGTGAAGCAGTGGGCTGCCACCAATGAGGAGCACCCAGGGAGCAGTGTGTGGGGACAGTACCTTGCTCAAGGGTACCTCAGGGATCACACTTGCAACCGAGACTCAAACTCACAATGTTCTGATTGTAGGGGCAACACCCTAACCACTGGGCCACTCAGCTGCCCCAAAATTCTTCTCTGTATTTAACCCAAGTGAAGCAGCGGGCATCCAGGAACACAGTCCCCAGGGAGCAGTGAGTGGGCATGGTACCTTGCTCTAAGGTACCACATAGGTGCCACTGGCAGTTTTCTGCTTGTGAGTCAGTGACGTATGAATGAATGAATGAATGAATGCATCAGTCAATCAATCAATCAACCAATCAATCAATCAATCAATCAATCAATCAATCAATCAATCAATCAATCAATAAGAAACGTGTAACTTTCTGCTATACTGCATTTTAAAGCACAAAGCCTGTCTTTGCTCAGTCATTACAGAAACTATGCTTTATTAAGACTGAAGCTGTAATCATTTCAAAATCAGGTGCAAAAAATGAATGTGTAGGTTTTAACATAGTTTTAACATAATGTATTAGAATTTTAGATCCTTTTCTTGTAAAGTATGTATTTTATTATCTGTGTTGAGTGTGTTGTGTACACACAAAAAAATAAAATAAATTTTGACATTTTTTGTGATATCAGTTGGTGAGACTTACAGTAGACATGAAGCAGTGGTCCTGGCTCTCATCCATAAAGAGGACGCCGTCTTTAATGAAGACAGCACTAGCTCGCAGGATGAAGGAGGAGAAGAGGTTGATGTGGATGTAGTTTCTTGTGCAGTGGAACTTCCTGTTTTGTCATTTGTAAATACAGAATTATTCTTACAGGTGAACTTGAATGTATTGCGAAAAGGCATGCACAATCGATGGGGTTCAGATTTTCCTAAGATGTGAGAAAGCCTGTAAAAGTGCTGCTGAATTAGATAATTTCTTCATATAATCTTGCATGGATCTATATAGACAGTTATATAGATATAACCTGGTGTACCTGAAGGCTGTGAAGACAAAGATAGCCGAAATGAGGGAGATGAGTGAGGTAGCATAGCCTGCAGTGTACACCTGTCTGAAGGTGTAATAATATGTTGTCTGTGGAAGAGAGCAAAAGAAAAAGGAGTGAGAAACATTTGAGTTTGAGGATTTAGCTCCTCAATAGCCTTAAAATCAAAACATATTTTATTACTGTGATAATTTTGTCAAACAAGCTACAGTGCTCTAAATTTTGTCACAGCCACGGCACAGCCTTCTCTTTGGAAAGGGCAGATTTTTAAAGAATAAATTATTTTTTTCTTTTACAGTACTGGGTCCTCATCCCTCTTTGTTCAGCCCATATTGTTCCCTAGCAGCTTAATACATAGTTACATTTCACACACACAGAGCCAACAGTATCCTAGTTACATGATATGGGGAGAAATATTTTGTCTCATTATAATGAAAAAAGTGATTAAAAATATCTGAGTCAATTAACATTCGGCTGGAAGGATGTGAAAGAGTCTCTCCACATTTTTACAACACATTGCAGTGCTTCTCAGGATTCAGCTGTTGTCAGACTGATTGTTGTCAGACTGATACTAGTATTATTATCTATATTATTATCGTTACAAGATGTTTAAAGTATCTGACAAGTTTATAATCAGGTAAACACATCAAATTGAAATATTGCAGATATTGTATCTGTTCCATAGAGTTGACATATTTCTCGCTAAGGAGCTCTCCTCGGTGGTACATTATAAAAAACACAGTGAGGTTACATAAAATAGCATGAAAATCCTGTCTTAAAATGTGCTTTCAGTCATTTATGCTAATCGTAACCTTGACCAGCGTGGTCATGAATATGTACTTTTTTTCCCGCAAAGCAAATCCCCTCAAACAAGACTGGCAAAGAACTCATTTAAACTCATATTGTCATTAACCCATTAAGCCCCCAGAATATTAATCAAAATTCAACAGAACAAAATAAATCTCTCACTGGAAAAGCTGTTGCCCAGAAACAGCAATGTCATATTTTACAGGCATTTCTACAAGACATATTATGTAATATATACTGCATACCAGTGTTTCCCAACTACCCTGCTCGGCACATTTGAGTGCTTTCACTGCTTCTATCTCACCTGATCCAACATATTAGATCAACAATTCCTTACTTAGTTGATGTGTAGGATGGTGGGGGGCTCTGCAATCACATCTGAAAGTTTTAATAGAATATGGTGTATGCAATGAAATCTGACATATTTAATTGAACGTGTTGCTATATGTAAGGTTAGGGTTAGGGTACAAAATTGATTTTCCACCCTAGTCATGTCCAGTTTCAGCTACTAGCTAGAAACCCCACATCACAGAATACCCCCAGCACTGAGAGGGTGAAGGTAAGGATGTGCTAACACAACAAGCTGCCACTACATAACTGGACAGCATCATGTACTTGGTGGAGAACGCTAACTGATCATTTTGCCATGTCTGCTAACAGATGAGTGTGCAGTCAGCTTCACACTGAGTGATGGGGGGAGATGGAGGAACTCTGCAGAGACTGAGGTGAGTTGTGCTCTCCTGGAGTCCATGCCATGGATAACTGTACCATCAATAGGGACTGATTTTGTTGCACCATCACCCACAACAATCCTCTAGGTGCATCTATTACCCTAAAGCCACTCGCCAGAAAGAAGGAGAGGTGAAACTCATTACTGAAAACAGCACAAGCCAGGAAAATTAAATCTACCATGCAGGAGAGACTCTATTGTGTTCTTGTCTGACAAGTCGGCCACGTTAATTAGTTTGTTCGCATTAGGGACACGCTCCACTCTTAGCCTTGGTCTGCTTCGTATTATGCGTGTGTATGTGTGACGGTGTGCGTTTGTGCACGCATATGTGTTTGCGTGTATAAGTGTGTGCACTGGTATATGTGTCTATGTGTGTGTGTGTGTGCGGAGGATTAATATATTATCACTCTCTTAATGCAAGGCAGTGTCTCTAAAGCTCTCATTAGCATTTGATTGAATATTCAGGCATTTTTCCACTAAGTGGTTGAGACAGCAAAGTCGGGAGAAAGAAAAGGGAGAAGAGTGCAAAGAAGAAGAGAAGGGTGGAGGTGGTGTGGGGTGGGGGGGAGTCGCCTTGTCTATGTTATTAATCAGCTTCAAATTCTCTCTCACTCTCTCCCCCTCTCTTTCTCTAGTTTTCTCTGTATTTCATTTAAATTATTTGCAGTTGCCCCGCAGTCCAGTCATGCATTTACACTCTGTGTCGTTATCACACTCGCTTTGCTCTGAGATGAATACACATGCTGAAAGTAAGTGAGTGGGCGACATGTCTTCACTTTTCCTCATAACTAACAGGTCGCACAAGGTTTCACCAGCGCTGAGAGTAATTACATGAGAGAGAGAGAGAGAGAGAGAGAGAGAGAGAGAGAGAGAGAAAGAGAGAGCTCAAAAAATTCCAAGCAAGAGATAAAGAAAAACAGAGCCCTACAATATGCATAACTCTGAGAACAGGTCTTTAGCACAAACTGAGAGGTGCAGTAAGTATGCCTTAGGACCGCATTTGCAGACAAAAATGAAGCATTGTGCAGTGAGTAAATCTAAGAGCTGGTTTGGTGAATGTAAATAAAGCACCAGATCAATAAATATATCTAAAGGCTGAAATAAAATGAGAAGATTTTTCACCTCATCACTGTCTGCAATCCCATCAAATTCACAAGCAACCTCATAGGACGGGTAAAGGTCACTCCAGCCATTCTTGGTACAGTTCCGGAATATGTAACCTGAGAAAAAGACCAAAAAAATCTAAATGACAGTGAAAATTAGTGCATATACTCACTGAGATAATTTGAGTGACATGATGTCTAAAAACACCGAATTATGCTGAAATGTAACGTAAACATAAGCAGAAAAATGAGCAAAAATGGACAATCTCTCGTGTGATTTTTACATGATGGAATGGTGCTGTTGCAAAGGGGGCACATAATGTGTGCAACGTATTTTTTGCCAGTTCAACATATTGTTTTATCACACATGTTCTGTGTAGTTCATTAAATATACAGTGGGATGCAAAAGTTTGGGCACCCCTGATAATTATCATGATTCTTCTTTATAAATCATTGGTTGTTTGGATCAGCAATATCAGTTAAATATATTATATAGCAGACGAACACTGATATTTGAGAAGTGAAATGAAGTTTATAGGATTTACAGAAAGTGTGCAATAGTTACTTAAACAAAATTAGGCAGGCGCATATATTTGGGCACACCTGTCATTTTATTGATTTGAATACCTTTAGCATTAATTATTGGAACATAACATTTGTTTGGTAAGCTCATGAATCCAATCATGGGAAAGGATATTTAAGGTATCCATATGGAAGTCTCAAAACAACTCTCAAATGACCTGAAAACACAGATTGTTCAATATCATGGTTTAGAGGAAGCATACAAAAAGCTATCTCAGAGATTTCAGCTGTCAGTTTCCACTGTGAGGAACATTGTGAGGAAATGGAAGACCACAGGCACAGTTCTAGTTAAGACCCGAAGTGGCAGGTCAAGAAAGATCTTAGATAAGCAGAGGATGGTGAGAACAGTCATAGTCACCCTACAGATCAGCTCCAAAGACCTACAATATCATCTTGCTGCAGATGGTGTCACTGTCCATCGTTCAACTATGCAGCGCACTTTGCACAAGGAGATGCTGTAGGGGAGAGTAATGCAGAAGAAGACTTTTCTGCGCACATGCCACTAACAGAGTCACTTGAGGTGCTAAAGCACATTTGGACAAGCCAGCAGCATTTTGGAATAAGCAGCTGTGGACTGATGAAACTAAAATTTAGTTATTTGGACATAACAAGAGGCGGTATTCATGGCGAACACAGCATTGCAAGACAAACACTTGCTACCCACAGTAAAATTTGGTGCTGGTTCCATCATGCTGTGGGGCTGTGCGGCCAGTGCAGGTACTGGGAATCCGTCTCATGGATCTCATGGATTCCATTCAATTTCAGCAGAGAACAATGTTCAAGAATCAGTGACAAAGCTGAAGTTGCGCCGGGGTTGAAGTTGGCAGAAGCTCAGATTTCAGATCAGTGAAAGTGGTCTCCATAAAAGACAGCAAATGAGAGACACTCTATATACCAATACAGTTTTTAATTCTTACTGGTTGATACTATAAAAATAATCCAGCATTTTAAGTATTTTGTCTTTTCAAAAAATAGTCATTATGAAAAGTTCAGTGAACTCAACAGAATCAGAATCAGAATTGATCAGTTTTGATCCCAGAGGAAATTGTTTATGTGGTGACTTCCACAACACACAGACACAGAGAGGCATAGGACACAGAGACACAAGAATAATGTAAATAAAATAAAATAAGTCTAAATAAAAATCTGACAAAAGACAGCAACCACAATATGAATGGACTACATACAGAAATACTTTGTATAATATATATCTATAAGAAAGAAACGTGACTGTAAAAACTATTGACACACTTCAAGGCACCCAGGTTACTTACTTTTTTATTAAATTAGGTAATATTTTTTCCAGTGTTTTTACACCCTTAGATAACAATAAGCCTCTTGACATTCTAGGTTTCTCACCCTTGAGGATGCAGAGCTGCATTAGCTGTGCAGTCTAAAGCCTACATCTTCATCTGCAAGGTGAACCAGGACACTTGCTTTGTAATGACAACCTGCAGTGAGCAGGGCTGCTTCCTGCGTGGCGCACTCCCCTGTGAATAAGATTAGCGTTTTTATTGATATGATTATGGTTACTGCTGTTGTTATTGTTCTTATTACGTAGATGCAAGCATGGGTGCAGGCATCCAGAGCTGTAAGCTCTGTTTCTGGCATTATCCTCTAGATTAAAGGCCTCAGTTGACAAGCCCTCAATAACAAGAGCTTTTTTTCTTCTTCAGTCTAGAAGAGAAGTCGGGGTAACACAGTGGATATAAGGAATTACAGAAAGAAATAGCAATAAAGGTTTTATAAATGACGGAGATTGAAATCAGGAAAAGGTGGATGATGGCAGGGAGGAAGAAAGGATTCCTCTGTTGTCTTTTATCTGGCTGTGACAGAGAAATACATGCAAAGGATGAGGAGGATAAAAAGCTGGACAGAAAAAAGCAAGTGAGAGAGAGAGAGGCAGAGAGACATTCATGTTGCCTTGTGTTTGGGCTTAGGATGAAGTGTGTTCTGACAGCTATAAATATGCAACAGTGAAAGAGGTTCACAGCTTGCTGACTTGCTGATATAGCTCACGCGCAAATTCTCAACCTAAAAGCAGTAAGGACTTTACTGAAGTGATCATTTCATTATCCGCACACAGTGCTGCTCACACTGCAGCATCACTGTATTGTAGTGCATTGATTTCTGACTTACTCAATATACATTCATCCATCTTTCTGTTGCTGTTGTGCTTTTGTTCTCATGGATGAAACACATCCATAAATAAAGAATCTGGTGCTGGCAGGTCAGCACCTTCGTTTCCGACTCTTTGACTTCAGATTTTTATTCAAACTTCTGAAAATTAACTTCAGTCACACTTCAGTCACACATATAGTTCAGAATTGTTGATAATTTGTTGAAATAGTATAGAAAACACCACTTGTGCTCTTGACAATCACAGCTTTGATGATAACAGCAGCAGTATTGTTCATGAGATTTTGGACTCTGTTTTTGGCTTTCTCCTTCAACACACTGGGCTGGGAAAGAAGTAATGACTATGATGTCAACCCTAGAGTTGAAGCACTTTCTGTTATTATTTAAATCAGGAGTGCTCAAACCTATCTACAAAAGGTCAGAGATTGCTGCAGTTCATCATTTCAACAAATCAGGAACCCATCTGATTCATTGTTTGAGGACTGAGACCAACTGATCTGACAAGTAGAATCAGGTGTGCTCTTGCTTGTTAGGACTGAAAACCTGACCCTTTGTGAATTGGATTTTCCATACAATTATATAGTTTCATCATTAACTGCATAACATTTCAATTCCATTCGTAGGCACATCAGCAAAATGAGGAGTAAGGGGACGCCCACTTGATAACCCAAAAAAGGCGCCATTATTCAGTTTTGTCTTGAGTATGCAATTAGGGATATCAACATCTAGTCCTACATAATAGAACCATGAGAGTTGTGAAAGCCGCTTATAAATAAACATGTATGATGTTGATGGTGATGATGATGATGATGATGATGATGATTATTATTGTTATTATTATTAATACTACTACTAATAACAACAACAACAACAATGACAACAACAATAATGATAATAATAATAATAATAATAATAATAATAATAATAATAATAATAATAATAATAAAATAAATATGCCCCAAATATACTCCCTGTAACGGCTCAGCCTGTGGCCGGTGAGGGCCACTGTTTTTGGTTATAGTTTGGGTCTTTTATTTTGTTATCCTGTTCTGTTTGATTCATTTGTCACATGTCTTGGTTTCATCTGTTTTGTGTTTAGGGTCACGTGAGTTTCCATCTGTTTGTGTTTAGGGCCTTAATGACTGGCAGTATTTATGTTCTGTTTTGTGTTCACTCCCTTGTCAGTCCATCGCCTCATTTTCACCCTGTTTACCCCGTGTTTTCGCGTTCTTGTTCCTGTACATGTTTTGTAGCGCCCATTGCGCCAGGTTTTTGTTTGTTTATTCACATCTGTCATTAAAGTGCACCAGAATGGATGCCTGCCTTTCCTGTCCCTGTTTCCTCCGAGGTAAATCATGACATCAACATTTCGCAATTTATGTAAACAAGAAGCAAATAAATTGATCATAAAATTGATCATTCTCTGTAGACAAACATTTGTGCACTACAATAGCTCCAACAGAAAATTTAAGAGCATTTGTGTAAAACAATCGTCAGTGTGGGTCTTTTTACTGAACGAGGTAAATAACAAAAGAAAACACAGGAAGTGCTGGAGGGACAGAGAGAGAGAGAGAGAGAGGTAACATTAATCTTAATACTTGTAATGCTGAATCCAACATAACTCACGTAAACACTTCGGAGGAGAAGGCTGAAAAGTTCCATCTTCAGAACATGACACCGATGCTTCTCCGATTAGAGTATAACTCCGATCACAGCGGTATGTGGCTGCTTGATTATATTCATAAACATCATGGACTTCCTCAAGGTATCCATTTTCTATCTCCGGAGGGTGCAGACATTTCACCGCTAAACAGATTTAAATGAAATTTAAATGAAATCTTTCGTTTTAAAGAAATGAAATCTCATGAATTAATACCAAGTACCTTTTATAGTGAGGAATCATAATTTTTTAAGAATAAGTTCACAATAGTTGACCTTTCTAAAATAAAAGAATAATTCATTCATTCATCTACGCCTTTATTTTCTGTAACCGCTTAATCTACACTAGGGTTGCGGTTACCTGGGGCCTATCCCAGGATCAATGGGTACAAGGCAAGTACTCACCCTGGGTGGGGTGCCACCCCACCACAGTAAATAAATACACACACACATGCACACACACGCGCATAAATAAATAAATAAATGTACAAACCAACACAGATAAGGTGTCTCCCACTCCAGCCCTGTTGTAGGCAATCTCTGGTTTTGCTTCCAACAAGCTGATAACTGGAAGCAGAGACTTTTTTTCTTAAATCTTAGGGCACACGTTACAGTTTTTGATTACTGGCACATGATTTTCAGAAACACAAACTCATTTGCACTGTCCACAGTTGCTACACTCACATTTACTGCCGTTTCCACTCATTGTCAATCGCTCACTTTTTTCAAACCACAACACAGTCTTCAGTCTCTAAGCATTTTTGTAATGAAATACTAAAATAGCATTGAAAATCATTCTCACCAGAACTAACACAAAAGAACGTCTTCACACTTTTATTTTTGTGTAAAATATGGAAAAAAAAAGATTAAAGAATATATGCAAAGAGGCAGAGACTGAATTTACTAAGATAAAGAGGGATTGTATTCATATGAGGATTTTCTTCATGGGAACATGTCACACCAAACTTATTGTATGGTTTTACAGGAAACAGTATACAAAAAAAAGAACAAAAACATCAGAAATCGAGACACAAGGTTATATTTTGACAGTGACAATACATGTATGTATGCATGTATGTGTGAAAAGAATACATGTAAGTGTAAATGTAAGGGCTGGATTAGTTTTTCCTCAAAAGCTTGCACACATCTGAACAGTAGCTTGGCTTAACAAAAGCTTTAACACATTTCTCAATACTGCACACACATTCTAAAATGAAACATATGCAAAATGTAGACTACGTTTCAAAATAACAAAAATATTTTTTCAAAACTGTGTGGGTTTTGTAGTACTCTAGCTTGTGTGTGCCTTTACTTGGGCTGTCTTTTCATTTCTAGTTGGCTAAAGAACTTCAACACAGACTGCATTTCCTCTTGCCAAACAGTGTTGGAAAACCCTCCTGGAATGCCTTTATATAATGTTGCAGTGCTCAACCCTGATGTCTGTGAGACATTCTCCTGACACACCCGTTGATTTGAACTCTTATCACACACCAGAAAGGGAGAATATGGTGGAAGGTACAAAAGAGAAAATGTTCTCTGCTTCTAGAACCATGTTCCAACAGCAGATGAATATTTACAGTGTCCCACATGACTGTGTAGTGTATGTCCTGTTGCTGGACATGTGTATTTCTTGTTTTGAGAGGAGAAACGAAAGTGCAGTGAAACATTTGCGACCAGCGAACATACATTACCACAGCACAGCACACAGTGTGAACAGTGTGAAAACCTTTCTCTGAATTCAACCCATTCACCAAGTGAAGCAGTGGGCAGCCGACAATGGTGGCGTGGAACGATGTGTGGAGACGGTACCTTGTTCAGTGGCCTTGGGATTCTAACCCACCGCCTTCTGATGGCAGGGGCAACTCCCTAACCAAAAGGCATGCAACTGCCCCAGAAATGTAAGGTCATGTAAAGTGTCTAGAACACTTGTTGTTGTAGGATCCAAAAACAACACGGAAATGGAGCACTCCATTTACATTTACGGCATTTAGCAGACGCTTTTATCCAAAGCAACTTCCATACCCTAACTACAGGGGGCAGTCTCTCTCCCTGGAGCAACTTAGGGTTAAGGGTCTTGCTCAGTGGTGGTATACTATAGGTAGGATTCGAACCCATGATCTCTTGGTCCGGATGCAAGTATCCTACCCACTGAGCTACCTCTACACTCCAGTATGCAAACAGCAGGACACATGGCATTACTGCAACCACACTGACCAGAAACGTCAGCCGTTGTCCAAATGTATTCCTGCCACAACATTGCCTCACATTTTGTTCAGCAGAACACACTTAACACCACACTTAACCTATCCTCTAATTTCTACTTTTGTGAGGTTAAAGTAAACCACGCCTCATTCATAAATGCAATTTCATGCTGGACACAACTGACATCCAACTAAAACACGCCCTGAAAATGAGACATTGTCAAAACCAATCCATGAAGGGTGATCCTGAACAGACTGATATACAGAGAACAGTTTATAGACAGTTTATTTCCTATGGTGTGCCCAGTCTGAAATAAGATTCTTTATTTGTCATGTGCATAGTTATACAAGAACAACACATAGTGAAAGTGTGTATGTACTGTATTAGAGCCCGATCGATTTATCAGCCGATATTAGGCGTTTTCCAAACTATCAGTATCGGCATTTATAATGGCCGATAAATGAATATTTCAAAAATAAAATAAAAATGGACGAAACACCCTTCAACCATGTCATGAGTGTTGGCGTTGTATAGTTTGTCCACCAGAGGGCACTCTACACCGTCCCTGTTGGCAACACTCGTGTACAACACGCCACACATCCTGCAACCTGCTGATCCAGCCAGAGTCGGGCAGAGAGAACCAGTTATCAAGTGAGATCATCGGTGAAGTGTGTTCAATAACTAACGTTAGGGAAATCTGTTAATGTTTTGTAGCGTGTTTATTAAATTAAAAAAAATACATTTTTATATATATATATATATATATATGATTTTAAAACCAACAAATATTTGTATCGGTCGGGCTCTTATTAGACTCTTCAGGACTGATTGCAACCATCAGTGTAAGAACAGTGTGGATAAGAGTGGATAAGAGGGTCATCGTGACCCTACCACAGTACACAATGTGAGCCACTCAAGACAAACACTACATCATTTCTCAGCCTACAGCATTCCAGGAGGTTTTTGTAAATGAGTTATATTACACCAGGCCTATTCAACTAGCGGCCCGCGGGCCCCCCGAACCCCAGTGATTTTCATATTCGGCCCATTTGCTACTGAAGGTGAATAGCCCTGTATTACACTAAAGTCACAATGAATGTAAATTATAGAAATGTTCTGATGCGTTCAGTACAGAACTTTAACACCCTTGGCAATAGTGTTTGTATTTATTTGTGCAGTGTGCTTAACATACATTGTTGTAGATATTTATGTAATTAATCTCTCAGCTCTTTTGATAAAAGTTTAGTTATGATGTTGAAGTTTGTGCTGCATATTGAATCATAATGTGTGTGCACTTTTAAGAAGCACATTAAAGCATATGTTAAGCAGAACTACTGTTTCCAGAAATCTGTGTTAGCTTCTGAGAAATACTGTAACTCAGCCCTTGAATTTGCATTGACATATATACACATAAATGCATAGGCACATACATCATCACTGTCCGAACAAAACCCTGTAGCTGCACTTCTGTCGTTTTTCTTCTTTTTGTATACAGGAAATTTGGAAAAAAAACTGACTGCCCTTTATGCTGCATGAAAATTACATCATGCAAAGTAAAGTAGTTGTTTTTCATGTCAACCATATACACACCCTACACATTGTACCAAAACAACGCTCCTCCAGGAACATGGAGCAGCAAAAGAACAGAACCAGAACAACTCAAGAGTGCAAGTGAAGACAGGACCAAAGAGAGTGCAAGAAAAACAAATGAGCAAATAAACAACCAAACAAGACGACACTTAGTGTAGTTGACAATAATTATAGTGTTAGTCTGAATGAACATAATGTCATAATGAGAGATACTGCAGAAAACAAAGCCACAGAAGCAGACTGCAATGAAAATTTGCCAATAATTATGAACAAGCCAATTAAAAAGAGTGGTGCAAAACTTATTGTTAATCATAAATGATTTTTTTCCCTAAAAATGTAACTTTATAAAAGTAAGATTTCATTGTTTTGTTCCATGATACACAAAAAACACATAAAACAGACCACAAGAATTTTACTGACCCTGTGTTACATTCTGCTGTGACTCTTGCTCCAAACAAAATTCCATCATTAATTATATACCTCCCATTAATGATATCAGGAAGGCTCCCACATGACTTTTCTATAAAAAAGAAAACACACAAAAGACACTGTTGAAAACTGGAAAAAATCTTAGCCTGTATTTTTTTTTTTACATATGAACAGTTTTTCATGATTCATGTTCATTTAGTTTCTACTGTTTTACCATGTTTGATCATTTTGACATAAGACTTCAGATACACAAAGAAAATATAACAGACACAAACAATGTTGTGAGTGAGTGAATGAATAAGTGAGTGAGTGTGTATAATCAAGCAAGTCAAATGAGCGGAATGAGAGCAGTTCAGATATATTACTTTGGCACTGAAACTTCAGCTCTGTCCACTGGCCATCAATGCACTGAATTGATCCAGTTCTAGAGTTCAAAGGTGTGTAACCAGAAGAACATTTGAACCTTGCAGTGGAATTATCTGGGTAACTCGTTCTGTCTGATTCAGAAGTCAGAATTCTGTTTTCCCCAACGTACGGCTTCTCACATTCAGCTGACAAGACAAAAACAGAAATGTAATATTTCAGAGACAAAAACACAAAACCAAAATATGTTCTGTACATCTTATCCTGCCCTGTGTTTTGCTTGAGTCTATGGAAATAATAGTAGCACTAAAGACACAAACATGGTGCTAGCCAAAATATTATCATGAGCTCTCATAAAAGAAAGAAGTCCTCCCTAATTTGTTGAGCTCAAAACTATAAGACAGAGAAGAAGATAAACAGTCCTATTTCTGTGACTTTAAAACAGTTACACTATATTGACAAAAGTTTTGGGTCGCCAACCATTACAACATTTAATGGCGTGGTATGGTATAGGCCTACTGAAGCATTAACATTGCCCTACATTAGAAGTAAGAGGTCTAGCCCAAAACCCTGAAAACAGGGGTGTCCCAATACTTAATAGCTGGTGGCACTGACAGCCAAATGCTCTCCTAAAATAATTAAGGCTGCACTAAACCCAAATAGATCTCACCTTTAATGTTCTTAATCTCCAGGAGAAGTGTAAAAAGCACGACGTTGAAGAGCAGCGTCTTCAACTCTAGCTGCAGCGTCTTCATCTCTAGCTTCAGCCGTAAACATTAACCACAGTCTCTCTCGCTGCTATTTTCTAGCTTCTTATAACCTCGAAAAGGGAAGTGAAAACCAAGGACACAAACCACCCAATGAAGTCCTTTTACACGGTTTACCACCTATCCTGTATTTAGACAACCGTCTAAAGACAGCCAAACTGAAAGAAAAACTGACATTAAAACTGCTCCTGTAATTAACAGTTATATAGTCGCCAGAGTGCATTAACAGATAAACGCATCCATTTGACCGTTTTCTGCGAAAATACGGACCTGAACTAACAGCTCCGTTTTGTTTTGTTGACGGAAGTGGGTGTCTGAAATCGAAACTAAACCGCTAAAGAAGGTCCGCCCCATCAGACTGGCTATGTAACCACTTGACACACCAACAGCCTCTTTAGGTCTCATAAACGACTTTCTCTTTTTGTTTTCTTCTTCATTACTGGGTATGTCTGTTCTCGTTTTCCATTTGAATGTGCTGAATATGCTGCCACCACTGTGTACATACGTGCCTCCACGCCAAGCCATTTCAAAATGCAAGAGTAAACACACCCAAGGCACATTTAAAATATATATACATCCGATCTTTCAAACCACACCAGGCGGTGGTCTAAGATTCATTTGAGCCGTATGTTAAGGCAAAGTAAATGAATCCGTCTCCCCAAGAAGCATTCGTTAACACAAACCTCCCATTATTGGGACGGTGTCTCCCCCTGCAGTTCAGCTTAGGGAAGGGAAACCCTTTCAAGACTTGATGTGCTGCTATTTGATCTAATGTGAGTTCCTCCCCTGTAGCCCACTCTGGATGAGACAGTGAGCTCTAATAAAGCGCTAGTTTAGTTCAACTTTACCGTGTAGCATTGTTTTCAAAATAAAACTATGACACAACATAACATGGTGTCATTCATGGCCAGAAAAAGGGGTACAATGCAAGTATATTCTAGACCCCCTAGTGAAAACATACAACATGGTGTTTAAGGTCTAACTGTGTATCCTACATTACAAAAAGCATAGCACCAACTTAAAACATACAGTATATAATTACAACAACCCACAAAAAGCCAAGAGCAGCACTTTGAGTCAGTTTTCTTTAAAGTGCTGTTTCTCTTCCTCACATTATGGGTGCGGCATCGCACCCTTGTGCTTCGGTTTTCTCATAGTGAAATGACACACTTACATTGCCAGTCCAATTATAAACAAATATCCAATGTTCTAAAAGTTTATGGAAAGATTAAGCCGAAGTCTGTGCAATGTTTTTTTTTTTTAGCTAAACCATAGAAAAGAGATGAAGTTTATTGTCATATGTACAGAGTACAGTGTACAGAGTACAATGAAATTCTTACTTGAACACCCTCTTCACTTCAGATCTAAGCTATAACAGTTTGTTTAACTCTAGTGTCATTAGCATGTGTTGCAATAATGTTCCCAAGGTTCCTCTAGCAACAGAACTGAATTCTGTGACATCAGCCAAGTACAGGTATCATGTCTGTCTTGCTCAAGAGCAGAAAACGACGACTGATGCACACGACCAGAAATAAATGACTGCAGATGATTACTTAGGGGAACCTGGAAAAGGTCAATTGTCAAACAGATGTCCGCTCTGATGGATTTGTCCTGCAAAGACAAACTAGCCAAGCTTAAAGGATATTAAGCTCACATCATTGTAGCCAAGCACACACACACACACACACACATACACACACACGCACACACATACACATACACACACACGTCTCTCTTTTTCTCTCACTCACTCACTGAAGTCTCTTTCTTGGTTGTTTGGTTAATGTTAGCTCACCAACAGCTGGTTAGCCATCAATGTGGTGTTGACACAGCTGTGAATGTGAATAAACATGTTGTTAAATTCAAGAAATTATTTTACATATCTTTTTTTTTTTTTTTTTTACCAGTTTGAATACCTTAGAAAGAGTTCATCAAGACCTGGCTACTTTTTTGCCTTGATTAAGAATTAGAATGGGCTAAGTTTCTTACTTGGGCTTAATACCAGCTACCTTCTTACTACTGCGATTTCCTTTGAATGCCAGCTTCACAAAAGTAGAATGATTGGTGCAGGAGAGTGGAGATCTTGTCAGGACTGAGGACGCCATAAGATGGTGGATGGAGCAAGTGAACTGACACCATAGTGGGAATCCTTAAAAACCAGGAGGCAGAACTTGTTTGCTGTCTTTCCATTTTGGCTTTGAGCGCAAAATTGGAAATTGGAAAAATGTCTCATTTGTTTTTTTTTATTTTGGTTTTTGAAACCTATACTGAAAAATCCCTTGTTTTTTGGTTTTTGGTTTTGAACTGAAAGGAATTAATCATACACTGATTTAAAACAATACCTAGTTGACAGGGAAGGGTACGGACCAGTGAAAAGCTGACAATTCCAGGACATCCATAGGCAACGTCCAGATCATCCAGATCCCCCGCGTGACCTCAAGATAGTGGGTCTGAGACTGGTACGAGTGTGTCGAGCTCAGTGACTTTACTGGTGTTTTTAATAATCTCACCTGTTTTCAGAAAAATCTTCCAACTGAAATCATCACACTAACACTGGTTCTGTGGTCAGAAACTAATGCAGAGCTAAACAATGACTATCAAGTTGTAAAAACGTTTCTGAAGACATGCTTGGTGTACAAGAAGGCGTATTTAATAAAGTGGTCAGTAAATGTGCGCCGTACGCTGCTGTGCCTGAAACACTCGTACTGAAGCACTAACATGTTCGTGTCACTGCTGAGTGGTTAATAATGAATACACTTAACATCAAATTTAACCCCAAAAAACAAATGAGTAACTGCAAGTCAGTAAAAAGCAGATTATTTTTCCTATTAATATACTTGAATAAAAGTAAAGGTATTATTATTATACATTATAATCCATCAAAAGTGTATTCCTTATCTGCTGATCCTCCTGCAAAGGTCACTTTCCATGGATAGAT
>JBBPDB010112986.1:7887-19521 GCA_037974465.1 Brachypetersius altus
AATAAAATCACATGCACATTTGTCAAAAAGAACACATTTTTTATTCAGAAAATTGCTACAAACCATCACAACACAGCTCAAACAATACATTGCTGTACAAATTAAAGATAAATCTCACGTTGAGATTTGGACCAAAATTACAAAAATAGGTAAGGCTATAGTCTTACCTTCATGAGAATATTTGGACCATCCTCAGAATTCCTTAATTTCCTGAGAAAGAAAGCCAACATGTGTGAATCACATAGAAAGTGTGTCCAAACAAGGTTATTGTGTTAAAATATTGCACATTTTTTAGAAAAATGAAATTCATTGTGCCATAAAATCACATGCACATTTGTCAGAAAATACACAATTTTTATTTTGAAAATTGCAACAAACCATCAACACACAGTCCAAACAATACATTGCTGCACAAATTAAAGAAAAATCTCACATTGGGATTTGGACCAAAATTGCAAAAATAGGTATCTTACCTTCATGAACATTTTTGGACCATCTTCAGAATTCCTTAACTTTCTCGCCAACATGTTTGAATCGCATAGAAAGTGCACACTTACAATATTGCACATTTTTTAGAAAAATGAAATTTATTGTGTGATACAATCACATGTACATTTGTCAGAAATGCAATTTTTTTCATTCTGAAAATTTCAACAGACCATCAAAACACAGCCCAAACAATACATTGCTGTACAAAATAAAGAAAAAAATCACATTGTGACCGATCACATAGATCACATAGATCACATAGTATGACATAGAAAGTGTGTCGAAATTATTTAAGGCTATAGTCTTACCTTCAGCCAACATAGGTGAATCACATAGATTGTAGATTGCTGTACAAATTCTTATGTTGTGTTTTGGAACAAAATTGCAAAAAAAGGTAAGTCTATAGTCTTACCTCATGACCATCCTCATGACCATCCTCAGAATTCCTTAACTTAAATCAGGAGCTGCTGATGGAATTTCACAAATCCAAACAGCAACGGGAGGACCCGAGGAGAAATCTGGAACCTGTGTTGTCTTCTCCAGCTCACAAAATTTCTATTAAATAACTGCTTTTACAAACAAAACAAATCTTGATACTTTTTATCAAGACACTTTATCACTTTAACACTTTATAACACACTTGTTTTTAAATGGCTTCAAACAATTTGCACAGGCACCTCATACCACAGTCCTGTATATTTCTATAATAAATAGCTATATTTTGGTGGTTTTTGGGACATTTTCAACCATTTCCCAAAATCTCTCTAATGGAAAGCTGTCAGCCATGAGTCAGAATGACTTCCTGTTTTGGTCGATATTGATTTTTTTCTCATATTTATATTCTCATTCCTATTCTCTTTTGGAACAAGCTTGTCCAGCAGTGTATGAATTCAAAACGGACCTTACCTGCCAAACATGTCTAAAGTCATGTCACACTAGAAGACCCCTTGCCTCTCACACTGCTGTTAAAAAGCCTGAGGAGCAGCATTCATGCAGAGAGGAAACCAATATGGACTTGTATTTACATAGTTCTAGCTGTCATTTGGAGCAGACCATCCACTAGTGTTACTGTAAACAAAGTGGTGTTGTAAACAAGTGGAGGCCTCAAGGAGAAGAATCCTCTCTCCTCATTTCTCAACACAGAGGAACATAAGCAACTAATAAACTCATATGAAAGGATATTTGTCTTGACTGCTTGTGTTCAGGTGTGTGTGTGTGTGTGTGTGTTTGTGAGTTAGTGTATGTGTGTATGTGTGTGTGAGACGTATTCTGTAGCAACTAAACTGTGTAGACAATTGCTGAGGAACTAATGTTCATGTTAGCTAGTTAGTTAATATTGTAGCGGCACAAACTATGAAAACTAGCTAATGCTAGTTTCACTTAAGTAAACTAATCCTATTAATGCCATTTGTGATATTTTAAAGTGTATTGTGTATGAACTGGATATCTGTGAAATAAATATATTAATTAATTTGGCTATAATTATATTCCTTGATTGGACTGTAAAAATAATTTGTATTATGCACATTATTCATATTTACATGATCATCATTGGAACAAAAATGTACAGATTTTTTTTTCAAAAAATGTATTTGTCACATTTAGTAAAATGTTTTTTTTTTCTGAAAGAGTCCCCTTTGATGTGTTACATACAATTTAAAAAACATAATATACATTTTAAAAGTTTTTAATGTAATAAAAGCTAACCTATGAAGCTAAATTAGTTCAAATATACTTTAAGAAAAACAAGAACCAGTAACAGTTTGTGTGATATTTAGTTCAAGACCACAAAGTCGGGGGCCACTAGAGGCCAACTACCGGACTGCAGCTATAGGGGCTCTTATTTTGACATCTGGGTGTAGCTCTCCTGGTTGATTTAAAGATTCACAGCCGGCCAGGGATCAAGTGATTATTTATGTTCAGGTGTTTGGGGTTTTCACTGGGGCATAAATAGGCAGTTTGTGTTCTATCCTAGGTTTTTTCTTCCCTCACAATATCCTGTTTCTGTGTTTAATTTGGTTTAATGCTTGCCCATCTTTGTTTTTGTATTTAAAATAAAGAATAGGAACCAATACAAATGGAATCAATACATGGGTTGGGGAGTGGGGAATGAGAAAGAAAGTGTGTATGTGTGTGTGTGTGTGTATGTGTTGTGTGATTGAGAAGTCTTATTGCTTGTATAAAAAAGTGCCTCCCAAATGGTTCAGTTTTAGCTTTTTGGCTGCAGTTTTAGCAGTTTATGTGCAGGTGGGTGGAAGCTCTAAAAATCCTGAATCATTCTGTAATTCTGAATCGTTTTGGTTTGTTATAAAATTACAAAAATGGAGATACAGTATGCACCTACAAAAGTGTTATTTTACCGTAACAGCTGTGAGCCGGGACACACTTTATAGAAGGCTGACAAAATCTCATCAAACCATAATGAGAAGCTGGAGCAAACTTTCTGTAGAGTTTCTTACATTTACAGCCAAATTGAAACCCTATTCACATGAGCCTGATTTCTGTGGATGAAGAAACAAATTTAAAATGAACATGTGTGACAAAGCCATTTAAAAAGTAAAATAAAGAATTAATAACCATAATTACTATTTGTAAAAACTGGTACGTAGGTTGAAGAAGGACGTTACAAGGACATGTTTGTAGGTGCAGATTTATTTTGAAACATACGTTCTAAGCTAATACAAAAACCTGCACATAAAATTCAATTAAATTTATTTTTTATAATAGACACTACTTTAAGGGTCGCAGTGGATCGACAACCATGAGCACAAAAGCAGGGGAATATATACAGCTGGTGGCCTAGTGGTTAGGGAGTAGCCCCTGAGATCAGAAGGCTGTGGGTAGCATGAATCCCAGAACTGCTAGTGGCACCCCTGGGGTTCCCTTGTGCAAGATACTGTCCCCACACTCTGCGTTCCTGGCTGCCTGCTGCTTCATTGGTAAATGGGTTAAATGCAGAGATAAAATGCTGTTCACACTGTGTGCTGAGGTGCGTTCACTTATGACAAAAATGGGCACTTTACTTAAACCCCAGATCAGCTGAGAATGTTTTTTGCCAGTGTCCCGTAAAGCTGGACATGTTGGTGGGAGAAAGTGTGTTTGTGGGTGGCGCCTGAACCAATCAAAAAAGTAACAATTTTGGAAATATTTACAAGAAGTATTTTTTGTGCAGTGTATACATGTCTATGAGCCTGGGACTGACTCACACCTTTCCCAGCATGCCCTGCTGTCCTCTCAGACATAGATTTCACATTCGCTCTCTCTCATAAGGCCTCAAGCTCTATTTCTCACTCTCTCACATATTGTTTCACTCTCTCTCTCTTTCTCTCTCTCCCTCTCTCTGTCTCTATTAGTCTAACCTCCTCCACCCATTCCTCTCCCTGGAGACGGCCAGAACATGGTGAAAAAACAGCTGTTCAGAGGTGCTTTTCAAGCTCCATCTGTACAAATCCGTCTGGCGTGGCTAACTCCCCCCTCAGACTGTCTTTGGGAGTTGCAGAGCAAGGGCAGTTGCTCAGGTCACTCTCTTTTGCCCAGAGGCTACTGCAGGGTAAGAAGATTACACACAGGAGGGCAAGATTTGACTTGCATCCAATTAGTAGTCAAAAAATGAAGAAACTGATAACATTAACCCCATCAAAGTGGCCATTCTGAGCATCTGACCATGACCTCGACTAACTGTGGAGTTACAGCACCTCACACGTCCAGAGTGAAATGCATCAGTGTGTAAAATCTGAGCCTTCAGTTTTCTATTACTTTAGATGATATACTAGGGCTCCCTTATTGCTGGCTGCACTGTAGCTTTTTCCACAGTCCAACGCTCATTCAAAGAGCACATATCAGCTAAATGCAAAAAGTAGCTGCAAACCCAGAGGAAAAGCAGATTGAAGATAAGAATGAAAGTGATACCATCATATATATGAAAGTTTTTTGAAATATAAGGGATCCTTAAGCTCCAAAGCACCCTTGACATCAGTACCTATGCCTACAAGCTCAGGTCAAGAGGGAGAATGTTCTCAAACAAGGCCATGGTCCGTAAGAACTGCATTGATTTTCCTCAACCGGAGCAGAAAAATTCACTCCTTACTAGAAGCGGAATCCAACGGCCTCCAAATGAAACTGTGACAAACAGCACAGATATCCTCTTAACTGGCCAACTTCTCCAAAAAGTGCAAAGTGAAAATATGAAAATACTTGGTGGAAAGGACATGCAATGCATGCTCAACTCACGGGATATATATGATGTACAAGATGGATTTCACATGAATGAGAGTCATTTAAAAAGCCTTAAAAGCCCTGGAGGGCTTAATATTTCACTTTTGCGCTATTTCCTCCAAATTTGCATTCATGCTAGCATGCCAGTCGGCTTGCATGCGGGCAAGTAAACACTTCATTTCAGAACCTGAAAGCATATGTGGCTGTGTTTTGCCGGCGAGGTGGCAGAAAGAGAACAAGTTTTCTGTCAGAGATTGGGCACACATGCCTCAGCGCCCATCTGACAGGGTTATATGTGCACACCCTAGTGGCCCGCCTCATGCGGACTTCACACGGCGATGGAAATGGCGTGTCACGCAGCAGGATCTCTCATTCCAATCAGCCCAACATGTCCGTGTCACCGATCTGCCCTGCAGTCTGGCAACCCTCCCAATGTGGCAACCCCCTGGGCCCTCTGGCCAGTAAACAACAGCGAAGCTTCTTTATGAGCGAGATGGGCTAAAGCACACCTGCCCAGAATCCCAGTAAAACCACACATCTGCTGCTCTTTAGCTGGTTTTGTTTGCCAAAGACTGTGTTGTGGACCCAGGTTGTCAATTACTGGCAGTCGTACGGTGGAGGTTCGGCAAATTAACCCTGTCGGCACAGGCCATTCCGTACAGTGAGGTTTCGGTGAATTAACCCTGTCAGCACAGATCACTCCATCATACTGACATCTTTCGCAGGTGGTCAATTTAAAACATCCCAAAGGGAGAGCGGAAAGAAAGTATTGTTCCAGTCCAATCTAAAAGATGAGCATCAGAACTGACCAAGGCATGCTAGAATGAATTCACGTCTCAAGAAGTTTCCTCTGGCCATCAATAAAGATTTCTGATTCTGATTATGACTTTTCTCTGTTTCTGATGATTACTTTTCCACTGTATAGTTCTCGGTCTACTAAACTTGTCTATTTTGGCTTCTCAGTAGGGAAATTTAGAACTTAGTACCTTGAAGAGCACATCGAAGAGTACAACAGTTTTTTGTGGCTTTATCAACTACGTCAAGCAGATACTAACCGGAAGACTGCAGAGTCATGCTGTGGAAAAGGGACTATTCATCAGGCTTTATGTGATTTCGTTCTACGTGTTCTACCTGATTCACATGTTCTGTCCATTTTTTTTTTGTTTGTGCGCCAATGTTCCACACCAAAGTCTGTTTCTTTGTATTGTAAATTGTTCTGTTGCAGCGCATTATGAGGAGATACCAGCTCAAAGCTGGTGTCACTCATTTGACTTTGAATGTTCCAAAACACACCGGTGTGATGGTACGCTTTAATTGAAAGTAGTGAGGCGGCAAAACCATGTGATCCAACATTCAGAAGTGTGTGCAGAAGAAAACCTAAACACGTGTTTTCTCTTTCAGTAGGTTCAGTATTGTGTGCACACATTATACAAAGTATGCTCCTTGAAGAAGGTCCACTAAGTGACCAATACATTTTGTCAAAATCTTGTGTAGGTCAGCAGTCCTCTTACCAATAATGAGATGTTTTCGTTTGTCCCACCCATACAACTTTAACAACACAGGATTCCCTCTCAGTCTCTCGGAATTTAAGAAACTTGCAAAGTGACAAATAAACAAAAGATGACAGAGAGCCAAACTGATCCACAGGTTCTCTTTGCTTCTCTGTCTGTTTGTACGACCAGCCATACCTGCATGCACAGCAGGAACTGAGTAAGAATTATACTTCCTTCTATATGTCATTTTAAAACTGGGTGTTTGTGATTCAGGAACAGTCTAAGACACGTCCTGCATACGTAGAACTTGTTTCACTCATTTCTTCGTCTCTAGCTAACAGCTTCTGGATGGAAGTCTCGGACTGAGGACACTCATCAGAATATGAGGACATACACCCAGACGGACTTCAGATTGGCCTGGGGGTGCCACTTCCAGCTTTATTGTATCATTTCTTCTGATGATTAAAACTTTAACCATCCTGTTTATTTCTCCCGCTCACACTAAACTGTTCTGCCATGAACGAAGAAAACATTCAACCCAGCTGCCCCTGCGAATACCCTGTATTAATTTTTTTCAAATCCTGTTGCTCCTTGCTGTTTTTGCAAAGATATTAATTGCTGCCTACTTTAATCTTTGCGATCCGTTGCATTTTTTTGCACACTTAACAACTCTGCTGCTAGAATACATTATGTCAAAGTACTGTATTCACTCGCACTAGTGTTACTCCTATCAGCTGCACTGCTCTTGTAGTTTTTGCACTCTCTCTTTAGCCCTGCCCTTCCTGCACTTTGTGTTGCACCATGGTCCTGGAGGAATGTAGTTTCATGTTCTGTGTATAAGGTTGAAATAGCATTCAACACCAACTTGACTTAACTGACTTGATCCAGAATGGCACCACCATACCTTGCTATGGTCTATTTTCACGACTGTTGAACAAGCGGTCAAAACAGTCTTGGTGCCAGAATGGCTTTCACAGAGGAGCTACAGATCTTACACAGGGGGTTGGTCACATTCCAAATGGGCTATGTCCCATAACGTCTTTACATAATCTTGTAGCTTACAATGCAATAACAAGAGAATCAAGGAGAAAACAGGTTTTACGTAAACCCAAACACCACCACAACATCCTGCCCAAAGCATGTTCTCAAATCCAAGTCAAGAGATGAGTCAGTTATGGGTTATGAGTCTGAGTTGAGCTGCAAGTCAGTGAACATGTGCCTCACACATGATTCCACATCTCTAAAAAAAATGCATTTAAAGATGAGAGAAAAACATTTTGCATGTTGAAATACCAGTCCCTTTATTTCATGGACCACTTACATGTGTGAAGTGGTGCCTTAAGAACACCGTCTTGGTCTTGTTGTCATGACAACCTTATAAATTAGAACATATTACATAATATGTATCTTAAAGTATGTGCAAATAAATTCCCTTTTTTCATATTCCGGTACCAACATGCATTTTAAGTAAGCAGAAGTGACAGCGGTGACTGCTGAGGATTAGCAGGCCAGTGGAGAATGAGGCCGATTCCAGGCAGTGTCCCTGTAGAAGCACATCTGGGACCAGGGCTATTGTTTATGCAAAACAGGCCAATAATTAAAAAAAAGGTCTCTGCTAAAGAGGTTAGAGAGTCATAAGAATCAATTAGAGTTGGGTAGACGGGTTTAAGATGTATTAGTGACAGATTAATTAGCCAGAGAACAACGCTCTGATAATTACATCTCCAATAATTAATACACTTTAATGTAACCAGGGCAGCGTCGAGAACACACTCATCAGTTAATAGATTATTAGGGAGAGGATACGATCAGCCATCCGTTGCACTAAAACTGCAGCAGCGGAGTCAACTCAGCCGGAACGTCTGCCACTGCAACTGTGCTTTATTAAACCTTTGCAAGAAGGTTAAAAGGTCATAGTGGTGTTTTGGATGCCATATTTTATGCAAAAACCACTTGGTAACAAATGTATATAGTTTTTATTAAACAATATAAACTCCAGTGCTGAGAAACACAACATGCTTCCTCAATTCACATCAAGGACCATTCTCAGAGAAAACCACATTATTTGCCCAGAAATGAGGTTGGTAAGGCATGTAACATGCAATGTTGTACCAGAATGTTCTATCTACTCCCTTATCCTGGGAAAATAGGTACAAAAAAGTTAAAAAAAAAATTTAAAAAAATTGACATTTAGCTCTGCTCAATTATGTTAATGTGAAAGGCAAGGTGAAATATTTAATTAAAGAAGATCATGTTAAATTACTAGCTAATATCTGTCTTCATACAAAGAAGCAGGCATACATATGGAACAAATTTCCTCCGGGATAAATAAAGTTTTCTGATTCTGAAATAAAATGCAAGTAAAATCTAGCATTCTGACCTTAAATGTTGGCTTTTTTAATGTTTTAAGTGTTTTTTAAGTATATCCTGTTGTGCTTAAAGTATTCTCAGGGAAACTTTAAGCTCAGCAGATATTTCTGTGTGTGTGTATTTCTGTGTGTGTGTATTTCTGTGTGTGTGTGTTTCTGTGTGTGTGTGTGTGAGTGTGTGTGTATGTGTGTGTGTGAGTATGTGTATAAGTGTGTGTGTTTGTGTGTGTGTGTGTGTGTGTGTGTGTGTGTGTGTGTTGCATGCTTATGTTCACCCACCTAGTCCTTGCTTGGCCAAGGTAAATGTTAGAGAGATGTACATATTTGACCAGTACCTTGAATACTGAAGATAATACGTGTGTGTGTGTGTGTGTGTGTGTGTGTGTGTGTGTGTGTGTGTGTGTGTGTGTGTGTGTGTGTGTGTCTGTTTGTACCCTCTGGCTTTAGTTATTATCCTGAGATATACCAAGACTCCAGCATATAGAATAATGACTTTGCAGTGGAAATGGATATTTCTCTCTAACCTTGTGTTATGTTTATAATTATAATATTCTATATTTTATTAAAAACATTAGAATCACAACATGTTTGAATTCAATACCTGCAGGCGGAGAATGTGGGAAAACATCCAGTCATTCTTTAACCTGCTCTTAATGGACCCAAATCCTCACATATCGGAAACAAAGAAAATGGTTTGAAATGGTATGGAAATGGTATGCTTTGTGTACCGTTCACACATTTGTGTCACATACTTCCACATCCCCTGGGTTAGCTCTGCCCACTGTCACTGAAGTTTTAATACTGTGTTTACATGGTGAAGCTCCACGTCCCATAAAAGAGAATTAGCACAGTTAATAGTAATCGTTATACTTGAATAGACTGTAGTTAATAATAGATTGTAAATGTTTTCGTGGTGATAGCACCTCTAATGGTATGTTCATTGGACTTTGGTTTTGATGTACATGAATAGATAAACCCAGATAAAATCTGTGAACAGAAAAAACAAACAGAAATCAGTGTTTATTCCACTGCTAAAGCTGATGGCATGCACTGAACTCCTCAGAGAATATCCCACTGACTGTGGCGTGCTTTAACAGAATTTTCTGTCACTGCCGCTTATGTACGTTAATTCAAACATAGACTGTCTAAGCCCAGACTGCATTTTGGATACAGCACAAAACCCAGCAGCCAATCAGAACATAGCTCATTTAGAAATACATCAGTCTTAGAGGCACAGTAATATAAACAGGCCATTTAATTTGAAATGATGAAGAGAGACTGAGATGAGGAAGATGGTTGTTTACGTTTTTAAAGCCCAAGTTGACAGAGCTGACAAACTGAGAAGCTGAGACAACTTTATGATGAAGCCCATCATAGAAAAAGTAGAAAAATAGAAAAAAAAAACAAGAAATAAAAAAAAAAGAAAACAGAAAAAGAAAAACAAAAATGACCCAGAAAACAGTGGAACTGGGAACTAAGGTTGTGAAATGATTCTGTCAAGTGCTCTGGAATATATGAAGCTGTTTTGTCAATTTAAATCTCTAAAAACAAATAAAAGTGTTCTGAATAGAGCAGTTACGTACTGGATTCTTCCTGCAACAGGGGTGTATGTGCTCTCACTGCTGCATTTAAAACAAGTCATTTTTTATTGTCTTTTTAAGGTAATCCTGCAGATTATAATAGTGCATTATAATAGTGCAGTGTCAGCGTGAGAAAACAAACAAATGACAGACGGACAGGTCCATGGTACGCAGGCCGCTAGAGGCTGACTTTTATTTTGACATGGGAAGACACCTGCTGAGAGAATGTCCACAACCGGCAGGTGTTTAAGTTAAATAAAGGGGTTGATTTGTTCAGGGTTTAGGAGAGTTTTTAATATTTAAGGGCCTTTTGTTTTGTACACGGTCAACCATCTTTTTCTGGGTAAAAGTGTTCTGTTGGGCATCTAATGTTTGTATGTAGACCCTCATGCCTTTTTGTTTGTGTTTGGAGAAGCTAAAAAATATGCATCTCTGTTCCTTGGCTCCCCGACATGACAGAGACATAAAACACAGGCAGCTACGATGTACAAAGGCAATATGTGCTCTGCAT
Source organism: Brachypetersius altus (assembly GCA_037974465.1). Lineage (NCBI taxonomy): Eukaryota > Metazoa > Chordata > Actinopteri > Characiformes > Alestidae > Brachypetersius > Brachypetersius altus. The sequence continues at coordinate 18,545 of JBBPDB010112986.1, forward strand.
GCGTGCATAAATAAACGAATAAATAAATAAAGTTTCTAAATATATATTGTTTTTTTTTTAACGTGGATATTACTAAGTACACTAACTAAAACAAAAAATACATGCAAATAGCATAACATAGTAAATAGTTATTTAATGTGTATTTAATGTGTAGTGTGTTTCTTGTAGTTTACATCAGAAACCTGGTCAGTCCTTCATTAAATTAAATCAGGAGCTGATGGAGTTTCACCATCCAAACAACGGCTGGAGGAACCGAGGAGGAACCTGGATACGAACCTGTGTTCTCCTCACCAACTCACAAAACCTTGAATACTTTTTTACTGCTTTCTTGTTTGTTTGTATTTATTCTAATGTTAACTTTACTTGCAGAAAGACCTAAGACTTTTGCACAGCACTGTACATCCATTGGTACACATATACATACAGACAGACCTGGTGAGGAGCATGACAACAGCGCAGCACATGGAAAAAGACTGAACAAATGGGGAAGGGAACCACGACAGGAATGTTACCGGTAATGTAAAAGTAAATGATAAATGTTCATGGTACATATATTCTTATAAAAAGACCTCATGGGACAAAAAGAAATACAGAAAAGCTCTTTAAACTCGCAGTGTGTGTGGTGAATGTTTACTCAACCACATATGAAAGATTAATCAGTAAAATGTCCTCTATTCCCTACAGCAGCGACAGCACTGGCAGCACGGCCCTCTGGGATATGGCCCCCTACAAGCCGACCCACCGCAGAGACCGGTATCTCTCATGACAACTTATCTGCATGATTCCAACTCGTTTTGCACTCACAGTCAGTGTCAGCGCACACACACACACACACACACACACTCTCTCTCATGCAATTCAAGCATTATGTTGCATTCACCCAAGGCACGTTCACGACTGCGGATTCTTATAAATTCAGCGCAAATGACAAAAAGGGGGCAATGGGGGGGGGGGGCTGGTTGTGTGGGTTTAGTATA
>JBBPDB010113077.1:0-19496 GCA_037974465.1 Brachypetersius altus
GTTGGAAGCATGGCGCTGGTCTTTGTCTGGTGAAGAATTAAGATTTTTGTTGCCTAGCCCAAGTTAAAAAAAAAAAAAAGATGTTTCCCAATACCTTTGTCTATATTATATATATATTTGTTTGGTTCGCTGGTGGTTTTGAATAGCAAATAGTAAAATGGCAATAGCTGACTTTGTTTCCTTCTAAAACACTCAATTACAAAGAGATTAAAACAAAAAAATATTTTTTTTGGTTTATTTTCCAAAATATTAAATTTTTGCTGGTTTTGATCTGTTAATGTTGACTGCACCTCCAGTTAAAAACTCTGTAGACTTGCATCTATTCTTGTCTGCTGTCCACTGTTTTGCTGTCTCTGGGAACAACACAGATCCATATTAGTCAGCGCTGCCACTACATTTAATGAGGCTAAGCGACACAGAACAAAGAACAAAAGAAGACAGGAATGGAAGTTTGATGCTGTCTGTTTGAAAGCAGTCCAAACTCAAGTGTCCCTGTTTTAACCTCGTCCTCATTATCACTGTCCCCAATTCCACACTGCCCTCTAGTGGAGAGTTGATGTTTTACTGCAGTTACATTTCCTGGCACTAGATGGCGCAATTACTGCAGGAATAGATTCAAGATTCTTCATTTGTCACATGCAGAGTCATACAAGTACAACACACAGTGAAATGCATCATCAAACGCTCGTTTTTGATTATGCAAACATTATAAACAATAAGTAACATTTAAATTAAAATTTATTAAAACTAATTAATCAATAAGGGTTTTACTTCGAGCATGTCTTCCTTGTTCTAAAGCATTTTACAAAAGACTTCGTTTAAAACTGATGTGTTAGATTTAGCATGTTAGAGAAAGAAAAAATGTTTCAGGGATACTTTAAAGCAAGAACGTTACACTTCTGTCTTTTCTACTTACTGTACTGTATCAGATTTACATCTGATTCACACTAACGCTGCACCTCAGTATCGTCCCATTCGCACTACACTGTTATATTATATTGCTGTTACATTGTTGCGGCGTCTATTTATTCTACTGTTCGTCTTATTTCTGTCATAACTTGCACTCATTTTGTGGTCTGTGGAGAAATGCAATTTTTTTGGTGCTAAACTATTATTATTATGCAAAATATTTAAAAAAGAAAAAGATGTTTTTCAATACCTTTGTCTATATTATATATATTTTGGTTCGCTGATGGTTTTGAATAGCAAATAGCTGACTTTGTTTCCTTCTCAAATACTCAATTATACAAGGATTAAATAAAAATCCTTTTGAAAGAGCCAGTTTGTTTTGGTTTATTTTCCAAAATATTAATTATTGCTGTTTTTGATCTGTTAATGTTGACGCAGTATCTTCTTATGAGCAATATCTTCTTATTATTATTTCGTGCAATAGTTTTACCATGTAAAATATCTCTACTTATGTATTGCAGATCTACTACTGATCTCTATTCCAGCAATAACAGACTCATAACCACTATTTGTGTTACTACTTGACGGAACTGTAAGTTGTATATCTACAGTACTTAGTCCCCAGTATTTGAGCTCATAGCATAGATTAAACTGGATTCATTTTACTTTATATTTTATATTGTTTTCGTCTCTGTGTGTCTGTGCAGTCTTAATATAAGTATTTTTGTCGGGATCAATAAAGTTTTTTTATTCTAATCTATCAATGAATTACAGTTATTGAGAAAAATCACTCAAATCAAAACTCACAGACGTATAAATATTGTCAGTTCATCAGTTTTCACAGTCACGTCAAGGGCATTGTCTAGAGTGCCAGGTTGAGAAGCTTTAGTGGTCTTAACCTTTGACCCTGTGGGACACCAACACATCCTATTAGTGTCGTATCTATTCCTGGCTCGTCGGCCTGTGCAGGTCAAGCTGAGGCCCAGAGACCCATTTCCCTCAGAGAAACCCCACTCAGCCTCTGCCTGCCACCCCCACCGGATGAGTCACACTTTCCCACTGCTATATTTACACACACAAGGACACACACACACTCAGACACTACTAAGATTAATCTCTTCTTTTTATATCTTGGGGTATCCAGGCAATAGGGCAGTCTAGGTCTTTATTGCGTTAGAATCTTTAATAATGGTGCTACAGGCTTGAATTTGCAGTGACAGAAGTGAGAACATGGTTGATAATGTAATGTACATTAAATGGCTTGTAATTTTTATTGTTGGTTAAATAGTCCATAATGCATTGTAGCAATGAAAACACTCTGCATGTCTCTTTATCTCTCGGGGACTGAATTATGCAGACAATTCAAAAACTAATCAAAAATCAAATCAAATCAAAACACGTTTATTGTCACATCACATACCGCTGGTACACAGGTACAGTGCGATGTGAGTGAAACGCATGTGAAAACTTTACCGACTGGATGATGACATACAACGTATGTGAGGGTGAAAGTGAGAATATATATAAAAGAAAATGAACAATGTGCACAAAATATATACAATGTAAACTAGCCACATGACGATTACAGATTCATCCAAATATGGTCCAAGTGAATAACAATGACCATTACTGAGTACTGATCAAGTCACTCTCCACGTTCAAGGTCCTGTATTATGGAAAGGCATTATTTGTATTGTTAATGCAGACCATTCACTCAGCGGTCCATAAAATCCACAAAACAAAAGAAAATCACAAAGTACATTTACATATGCCCAGTAATTCAGCATACGGCTATTCAGCTCCACCCCTTCACACTGAGGTTGTAGACAGTGTTTCAGCTCGTTAAACAGCATGCAATACAGGGCAGCCAATCAGCACAGAGGTCATTAACATATATAAGGTGCAGTAATAAAACAGCCTGTTCAATTCTAGATGATCAAAAAGGGTCAGGATATATATACCCACACAGCTAACGCGCTTTAGGTTGAATATGTTGAATATGGGGACCCATACAAAGACACACACACACACACACACACACACACACACACACACAAAATATATATACATACACATATATACTTCACAATCAAACTTTGAGTTGAAAATAAATGTACTGTAAAGCCTCTTTAGCTCAATAAACTGACAGTTCCTTGCAATACCAGCAGAGGGCAGCACTTTCATAAGAAATGCAGGAGGTCGTGTGGCGCAGTGATGCTGTCCAGTCTGTCCAAACTGGTACTTTTGTGTTCATGTCTATTAAGTGCTGTGAAGACGCATGTTTTCTTTCTGGTGTAGGGGTAACTTCAGCATCACACTGAGTGGCGTAGCGTCAGAAAAGCAGCTGAAATGTGTGGGTCAGCACAGAAAAGCCGATGACTTCACTTCTGGTGTGAGTGTGCGCGACACGGCCGCTGGAGTCAAACAAAGGACACGTCATTCACACAGAACTGGAGGGAAAAGAGAAAGAGGAAAGGGTTTTTTAACGCTCTCCTCCCCTCTGTTCTATTAGCATCTCATGTCACTCAGTCCTTTCCTGAACACACACCCTGCTCTGCAAGTCAGATGGAGTTTGCTAGTAATTCCTCTGAACCCTGCCGCTACAGAACAAGGGCCTCCAAGTGCTAAGATATCTAGGCCAGCGAGCCAAACAGAGAGGAGCAATTTCCTACACATTTTCGGGTCTTTACAAAAACGGCTGCTCAGTGCAGATGTCAGGTCGGCCTGTGCCACTGTTTAGAGGTCCAGTGTGTTATATCTCAGGGTTACAGCACGTTTTAAAGCAATAGTGTGACATTTCCATTTACCCCAGATACAATGCGTATATATTTGGAGTTTTTGTTTCTTCTGTTTATAACTGGGTCTGCAAGGCCAGAATAAAAAGAGATCATGTCGCAGAAGGCCCTTTGTCTTATAAACGCATGTTTAATCAATGAAAAGACTCCAGCGTATACTGCTCTGTGTGTTGCACAACGTCTTATTGTCTATTGCAATTTGTGTACACTGTGGAACCTGAGCTTCGCCATTTCGTCTCTCTGTATACTGCAAATGGTTGGGATGACAGTAAAGTTCACTTTGACAAACTTATGCTTAAAAAAGCATCGAAACTGTACTTCAGAGTGCTTTAACAAACATAGGCATCTATAGTTTCCCTGAATACGCACACAGCCCTCTGTCTTTCTCTTTCTCAATCTTTCTCTCTCTCTCACACACTGTCTCTCTGTCTGTCTTTCTGTCTCTCAGTCATTCTCTCTCTCTTTCTCTCACCTTTCTCTCTCTCTCTCCGTCTCTCTCTCTCTATCTGTCTCTCTCTAGAAGTATCTTTCTCTCTCTCCATCGTTCTCTCTCTCTTTCTCTCTCTCTCTCTCCATCGTTCTCTCTCTCCCTCTCTTTCTCTCTCTCTCTCTCCATCGTTCTCTCTCTCTCTGTCTCTCTCTCTCCCTCTGTCTGTCTTTCTGTCTCTCAGTCATTCTCTCTCTCTTTCTCTCACCTTTCTCTCTCTCTCTCCATCGTTCTCTCTCTCTGTCTCTCTTTCTCTCTCTCTCTCTTTCTCTTAAAGTATCTCTCTCTCTCTCTCCCTCTCTCTCTTTCTCTGTCTCTCTATCTTTCTCTCACCTTTCTCTCTCTCTCTCTCTCTCTCCATCTCTCTCTCTCTCTCTAGAAGTATCTTTCTCTCTCTCCATCGTTCTCTTTCCCTCTCTCTCTCTCCCTCTCTCTCTCTCTCTCTGTCTCTCTCTCTGTCTCTCTCCATCATTGTCTCTCTCTCTCTTACTATCTCTCTTTTTTTTCTTCACTTTTCTGTCTCTCTCTGTTGCTTCACACACACACACACACACACACACATACACACACACAATAGGAAGGAAATGATACAATAGTCTACTAGTGAGGCCGGGCTGGTTCAAAGCCGGTGGGCAGTAATGGAGTAACCGAAGCCGACAGTCTTCCACTGCTCTCACATGGGACTATTTTAAACCCCAATCACTTCAAACCTGAGTGTGAGAAGCTCGGTGGTGAAGGTGGAGAAAGATACAGAGACACCGTGGGAGGTTTAAGTGTAACCTAATCAGGTCTTAAAGGAGAAAAATCTCAATGTTTATGACAAAGACTTATTCAAACAGAACCCTCAGGGATAGTCTATTCATCTCCTTAAATGGAGAGCATGAATAGTTTGATAATAAAACCACACTATTCAGTCGTATAAGGGGTCTCGGAAATAGGTAATTGTAAGAACCATTATGAGGACGTTCTCTGAACTTAAATAGGTTCTTCAACCCCGTTGTGGTGAGATCAGAGGTCTCTTGGCTGGGAGTTCAACAGAGCATGACTGATGGTTAAAACAATTTCTCACAAGCTGTCAGACTGCCCCCAGCACCCCAGCCCCCCCCCCCCCCCACGCTTTACTCATCACTCTAATATGATTCACATGCAGGTACATTCAAAAACACATCCATGTTCCACTTGTTCTTGGACACAGTCTCAGCGTTTCTGTTCAGTTTTTCATAAACTGATGGTATATTAACACATTTGAGACCGCGGCTGTTTTTTCCCGCATTAATCACACAATTATATCCGAGTATTCACTGCTTTTTGTTCTATGATTCTTTGATTCTTATCCTATAAATTCTGAATTCTCAACCACGGGGCCGCAGACCACTGATGGGCTGCGGAGGCTTTTGATTGGGCAGCGAATCTAAAATCAATTTGTTATTTAATATCTAATGATGATATTAACATGCTGTGATCCTGCGATAGAAAGGTGGGCCTTAATGTTAAAAAAGGTTGAGAATCATTGCTATAAATGACCTTGTACCGCAGTTTTCTGGATGTTAAAAAATTATTGCACACATTTGTAGGTGGTGGTGGCCTAGTGGTAGGTCATGGGTTCGAATCCTACCTTCAGCACACCACTACTGGGTCCCTGAGCAAGACCCTTAACCCCAAGTTGCTCCAGGGAGAGACTGCCCCCTGTAGGTAGGTTTGGATAAAAGCGTCTGATAAATGCCATAAATGTAAATGTTCTCTGCATAGAGTGAAGGTACAGCCTCACATTCCCACGCACTCTTCCTTACACTCGTTTACAGTTTACTGAAGACCAGCAGTGCAAAGTCCGGTTGTAAAAGTGAACAGCTGGAGCCCAAATGGACTAATTTTCTATTTTTCCTCCTCACTGCAGTGAGATGATGACGGTGTGGTTTAAAGATGGTGTGATTTCATGCTGTGAAAAAGAACTGGAATGAAAATAAATGAAACGCTAAATATAAAATAAAATATATCAAATTAAATATTGACCTGTTTTGCCGTTATATGTGCCCCCTGAAAACACACTGGCCCCACCTCGGCCCCCCCGGTCATTCTGCCCTAGAACCGCCCCTGACCGGCACTCACCCTGAAGAACAGAACTCACCTGTCCAGCTGAAACCGAGGAGGTCAGCAATAATGGCCAACGTCTCTTCCTTCCGATCCGCATCATCATGCCAGTCCACTGTGAACATTGGTGATGTAACATTGTTTCAGTAACAGATTCAGGATCAGACAGAACTGTGATCATGTGACACTAATACTCTGAAATGATCTGAATAGTTAGAACAAATCAAAATAAAACAATGTTTTTAGTTCTCTTAGGGGCCGTTCACATATCATGCCTAAAACGCGTGGAAAACACTAGGCGTGTCACTTTCTCCTTCTTTCCAAAAGCACTCGGGCGTTGCCCCCCTGGAAGTGTCTGTCGTTGCTAAGCAACCATCAGCCGTGCTCTCCATTTCCTCCAATGAAAAGTAACTCTGCTACACGATTTATTTATGCAGAAAAGAAAAAAACGCCGTAGCGCACCCCGTTCTGGGTGCACCCTGTTCTGCAAAACGTAAAAAACACGCAGAATTTCACCAGCTGATCCAGGAGCTCTGCCTGGACAACAGGAGGCTCAAAGCCTGTTTCAGACTCGACAAGGACCAGCTGGGTTATATTTTAGGAAAAGTTTTGGGGCTTGACAAATCATAAAGTCCAGGAAATCCCAGGATGATGAATCCCACAATGATGAGTTGCTCCTCCGTGTTTCTGCTGAGGCGTCAGTGGAAATGGAAAAGGTGAGGACGCTGATTGGTTGAATCTTGTCACATGACCCGCGGAGCACTTGCGGCATTCTGAAAAGTTGAGATGTTTTCAACTTGATGCGGACGCGTCTGAAAACGTTTTTTTTCCAGGCGCGTCCGCATCGCTTCCATTATAAGCATGGCTGTCGCTCGTCTACATTTGAAATAATGGATTTGCACGCGCAAAGGACGCAATATGTGAATGGCCCCTTAAGAACGTTCATTCAAAATAACAACAAACCAACACATGCAAAAGTGACAGAAATGTTTGTAGTAAAAAGAAATAACTAATGTTTGGTTAAGGCATTCGTGTTGTAGAAAGAAAGACAATCTTGAGATTTCAATTAACATGGATATGGGCAACAAAAGACACAGATACAACATAAAGATGGACAACAAGCATACGACACGTCGCACCAGATGGGAAGAACAGACACAAGACAACAGCACAGGGTAGGACAGGACAACACCACACAAGACAGGACAAGACAGGACAACATTCAGAAACAAAACGTGACTTTTCGGGCCTTGCATGGAACTAAGGAATCTCTAAGGGAGGGGACAAGGGGCCACAAGCCATGTAGAGCCAAGTACCTTTACTTCGATCTGGGCTACTGCTGTCTGAGATTCGCTGCATCTGCGTTTCCACACAGTCCTCCCAGTTCGGCCTGGTCTCAAACACATCCTCTCCCACGCGGGAAGGTCTCCCTGCTGGCAGTGACCCGATTTCCCCTTCGGAATCAGGGGAGCCTTGGGTATGTTCCTTCTGACCTGAAGACCCTTGCTCGCCCATACCTTCTAATTCCTGAGGGAGGTGAGGAGGCTCTTTCGGATGAGCTGGTCCAGACAGTGTCTGCTCGATGGGCACAGGCAGTCTAGAAGTTGGAGGCTTTGGTTTAGCTGAGGAACGGTCTGTGCTGGCCGCGGCCCAATCAGAGAGGTTCATATCCGCCTCAGACTTGGGCCTTGGGCTCTGCTCGGTTGAGTCGCCTTTTCCTAATATTTGGTCAAAGCTGACGGCTTTTACTGGAATCTTTGATTTGAGCTTGCTGCCCTCAGTTTCTGCAGGAGGAGCTTCAGGTGAGGTTGGACACAGAGATGGAGCCTGAACTTCCTCGTCTTTAGGCCCTGCTACAGTTGGGAGCTTGATGGTTTCCTGTGTAGGTGTAGGAATCTCAATGACTGAATGCTGTTCCTCCTCAGTAGATGAATCAGAAGACTCCAGATCCTGCTCGGAGTAAACTGATCGTGTGATCGTAGAGGTGGCGGTATCGACATTTGCTATGGATGAATCTGCAGAGTCAAGATCCTTATCTCCGCTACTCTCCAAGTCCGTCTGAGGATCTGAATCTTCGGGCTGACAAATACCTTCAGCCCAAACGTTGCTGGGACAGTATGTTATCTCAGACTGTTCAGTGGATTGAAGGTCCTGTGAAGATACTATAACCGAATCAACACACGAGGAGTCTTGGGTACTAGACCTTTCTCCTCTTTCCTCTACTAGCTCACAAGAAGGCTCCTCAGAAGGATCTTCCCTGAGTGGGAAAAAGACAAATGCATCTTGTTCTTCCTCCATGCTTCTTTTGCTCATGTCGATGGCTCCTCCCCTGGTCATTTCAAAAAGCTTCCCTTCCTGGAACAGGAAAGGGTTTGGTGTCCCATCTGTCCCATCCTCAGTTGGGGTCCAACCGGGAGTCATTTCTGGTGGAGTCCCATGAGATTGAATGTCTGCAACCAAGGTAAAGATTTTCTTCTCTTCCGCCTCAATTCGTGACTCAAAGCTCTCGTCGTCTTCCAGATCAGCACTCCAGGGAACAAGATCCCCTTGAACAGAATCGGTAGGTCCTTGTGGTTCTTCTCCAATTCCCTCTCCATGAGCATCCTGGTCTGACATTGGCTCATCCTGAGGTTCTTCTGCTTCGATCATGGGACACACAGTGTCACCAATAGACTCTTTATTTTCTAGAATGTTTTCATCTGATGCACTTGAGGTATTCTCATCTAAATGCTGGGTTTCAGCTGCACCCTCAGTTTTGTCGTTGCAGTGCACTGATATTTCACCCAAAGGTTCTTTAAAGCCAGCCTGATCTACTGGTTTATTAAGGCACTCAGAAGAAAATTCTTCATGGTGATCTTGATCTTCAAGGTGAATTTGCACAGGCAACATCTCTGCCTGTGTCTCATCTTCTAAAGCACCATGTTCCAGAAACTCTGGGACCTTAGTATCAGACATGGATTGTCTTGTGACCTCCTGAGGTAGTTTAGTCAGCTCTGGGTCATCAGTCTCCAGACCTGAAGAGAACACCAGACTGGATTCATCTGGGCTCTCCTGTTCCTTGACTTTGGCAGCTTCTACTATACAGTCCAGTGGACCATCATCACCTGACTGCAGCTCCTCTGTCTGATCATGTAAGGACATGAAATCAAATTTCACTTTTTTCATTTTTGCATCCTTTTCAATTTCATCGAATACTCTGATTTTAGCAGCCATTTTAAACATCTCCTCCTCTGGTGTGAACTGCTTCCTCACTGCAGCAGCAACATTCAGATCTTCTTCTTCATCATCATCATCATCATCATCTCCTTCTGGCTGAGGCAAAAATGTGTTTGAAGGCACAGAGAAGCCACACAGCTCTGCAGTCTCAGGAAAGCAGGATCCATCAGTTTTTTTTGGGATGCTTTGTTTGTCTGATGCTATATCCATCATTGATTCTTCTTCTCCAACCAGTGCAGAGCTGGTGGATTCGATATTTTCCTTCTTAACATTTTCTATTTCATCAAATATTTTGATTTTTACAGCCATTTTGAACATCTCTTCCTCAGGTGTGGACTGATTTGGCACCACACTGCTGTCCTCTAGAGCTTCTCTACTTCCTCCGTCTGAAGGAGGTGAACGTGGCTTTGAAAGGCAACTTGGGTCTGGAGAATCAAAGTGTTGAGTCTCTCTCAAGATGATCCTTTCATCCCTTTTTTCATTTTCTATGCTTTCTGCAAGGTTAGAAACTGGCTTGATGCCTTTATGCAGATGCTGGGGACTTTGGGATCCAGGGCTCAGTTCTGTGGGACTGGTTTCTAAAGAGTCTGGGCATGGAAACTCCCCGGTTGGGCTTGGATCAATGGAGTCCGGAGACTTGTGAGAGGAGAACCCTCCTCGAACAGGACTGGTATCCAGTGAGTCACTCTGATAGGCACTTGTAGTTATCCCAGACTGGATTGTCTCTAGGTTGTCGGGTCTCGTTGATGGGATTTCACTGGAAGCCCTTTGCTGTATTTCCTGAATCTCTTCAGAACCAACAGTTTCCTCAGAAGCCTGAGTTATTTTAAACTCATCCATATCCTGAACTGAACTGCCCCTTTTAGTGATTTCAGAAATTCCCTTTTTTATTTGGGCTTGTCTTTCGTCTTCAGCAGGTGATGACTCTTTCGGTGTACCCTCATAACTATGTTGGTCACCGTCTTCTGGCTCTTGTGAACATTTTTGATCAAGTTCTGCTTGGGCTTGTCGTTGGATTCCCGTAGGCAATGACTTTTTCAGCGCACCTCCAAACTCATCCGGACCTTCTTCCTCTGTCTCTTGTACATATATTCCCCCAAGTTCTGTCTGGGGCTGTTGTAGGACTTCTGTAGGTGAAAACTCTTTCATAATACCTTCATATCCATGTGAGGCTTCTCCCTTTGTCTCTTGTGACTGTGTCACTTCAGGTTCGATTTGGATTTGGATTCCTGTTAGTGACGATCCATACCCAAACGTGTCCACTTCCATCTCTTTTAAAGATGTTCCCTCTAGCTCTGTTTGGGATCGTTTTTGGATTTCTTCGGGTGACAAAAACACTTGCCGACCTTCCTCTGTGTCTTGTAAAGGTGTTCCCTTAAGCTCTTTCTGGGGTTGTTTCTGGGCTGCTGTAGGTGACGACTCTTCCAGTGTACCCTCAAACCCATGCAGACCTTCTTCCTCTGTCAGCAAAAACGTTCCCTCAAGCTCTCTTTGGACTTGTCTCTGGACTTCAGCAGGTGACAACACTTTCATCAAACCCTCACACCCATTTTCTACTTCTGTCTCTTGTGAAAGTGTCCCTTCAGGTCCTTTCTGGGCTTGTCTTTGGATTCCTAAAAGTGACTCATATCCATGCTGACCTTCTTCCTCTCTCTTTTGATAACCTTTTTGATCAAACTCTGCTTGGGATTGTGTTCTGATTCTTGTTGGTGACGACTCTTTCATCATGCCCTCATACCCCTCCAGGTCCTCCTCTATCTCATGCGTTCCCTCAAGCTCTGTTTGGGCTTGTTCTTGGACCTCAGCAGGTGACAACTCTTTCTGTGTATCCTCGTACCCAAGCAGATCTTCTCGATCTCTCTTTTGTGAATATGTTTCCTCAAGCTCTGTTTGGGTTTGTGTTTTGATTTCTGTAGATGACAACTCTTTCATCATATCCTTATCCTCACTATGGTCCTTCTCCTCTGTCTCTTGCTCTGTCTGGACTGAATATTTGATTTCTATGGATGTATCATCTGACCTCGTACCTTTATCTCTATAATGATCTTCGTTCTCCACTTCTCTGCCTGAAAGCGATGTGTCCTCATTATCACTGAAGAGCTGGTCTTTGGGACTTGTCTGTGGTGTTTCTAAGGGGTCCTCATATTCATCACTTTCTCCAAAGCTAGAAAAAGGTGTCCTGCCTCCTAAACCACGTCCAGGTAAATCACCATCTTCCTCATCATGATCCCTCTTCCGATGTTCACTCATTCCCCCCATTTCTTCATGGAATGCACTTGGAGAGAGTGGTTCACTGTGTACCATTGCAGTGGCGAATCTGACCACGGGGTTTGGTTTATCCATCCTGGATTCTGTGGAATACCCAAGATGTGCTGAGCTTGCTGCTTGCCTGAAAATCTGATACTCAGGATTATCCTCCAGTTCCTCCTTAATGACAGCACTGAAGTCTTCAGAAGGTTTCCGGTCAGGACTAATCTGTGGCTCCTCAGACTCTCTTCGTTTGGGGCTAATACTCCAGCCTTCACAGGTGAGTCTGTCAGGGCTACATGATACATCCTCATGTTGCCACACTTCCAAAGTTATTGTTTGTTCTTCAACTTCTGGAGTATGTCTCTTCAGTGTCCCATCTTCTTTGTCACTGGTTACAATATTCAAAGGTGCTACTTCCACGGTGGCTTGAGCAGACATTTGACTAGTTGTAGGATCCTCTGAGGTAATGACCAATTGATCTCGGACAATTTCATCAAAAATCACTGATTGATCTCGGACAATTTCATCACTAATTACAGTCTTGTTAAATTGGCCAAAACCAATGTTTGATGATTCGTCTGTCTTGCTCTCTGGATCAGTGTTTTCCTTTGATTGCTGAGTCTCTATGGTCTTTTGAGCAGTGTAGGGTTGAGTATCCTGAGAATCCTGAGACATGGCGATTGGAGAAGTAGAAGCTACATTAGTGAGAGATTTGTGTTCAAAAAGCTCCGGCTTGTTCTTTGACGGGTCCTGTCCAGATTGGAAGGCTTTCATCAGCTCCCGGACAGACATGGTCTCCTCTATCCTCTCTGTCTGTGATCGTGGGGATTTTGGTGATTTAGGATGACCCATGCCTGATTCTTCCAGTGCTCTCAGGCTTCCTCTCTGGAGAGTATTTGCTTGTTGGGTTCCCTGTCTAACCTGTACCCGGGGAGTCGCCTCCTTTCCTCCTTCTTCCACTTTCTTTTGAAGCACTGTGATTCTGTCCTTGATAGAGCCTATGGGAGTCTCAATGACTTTAGGGGACACTGGCACCGGTCCAGACACAACCTCAGGGTCTCCAAGAACTATGTCTCCATCGAGCGATTCTTCAGAGCTCATTCTTTCAAGTTCGTCTTCTGAGCTGCCGCTCGCAAATTCTCGTTCTTGCAGCTTCCGCCGAGCTGGTTTTTTGATTCTAGGAGGGTTACGCCTCCGTTCTCTCTGCAACACAACTTCCATAAATGTATCCTCAACGATGGTCCCTTCATGAACATGATGGGTGCCAACGAGGATCTTCTGGAGATAGCTGTCCAAGTCAGTGGTGAGATGCGAAACCATTTCAGATGCATCTTTCTTGGGTGGGGAACTGGAGTCGGTGGCTCTTGTGACTCTGACTTCCTTGAGTAAAGGCTCTTGCACATGAACAATCTCCTCTTCTCTGTTTTCCATGATCCCTCTGTCATGAGGGAGCACCTCGGATTTCTCTCCAGACTTTTCTACAGCTTCTGTCCTCTCTGCTCCAGCTCGCAAAATCTCTCCTACCTTCTCCAGGTCCTCTTTCACTTGTCCCACTATCGTAAAGGGTTCCTCAGCCTCTTCCTCCCTACTGAGACCAGATCTCATGTCATCTCCATATGAAACCAGTGATGTTTCTGACGGGTCAGTGGTCAGAAGGGTGGACATTTTGATAAGGTCTTGCTTCACATCAGACACATCTGAAAGAAGGTCTGGACTTGCAAGAGTGGCTGGATCGTGAACCATTTGTGTGTGAAAGATGGAAAGTTCTGTTGATTCAGTTTCATCCTCATCTTTGAAGGCAAAAATGGATTTAAACAACAAAAGGGAAATGAAGAGGACATAAGACATTGGAAAAGTGGTCAGGGCAGGAGCAATACAATCAATCTTCAGCTGAGAAGGGCGACAAAAGCTGATTGATTAGAGAATCGCTAGATCGGAACTGATGGATCCGGGGAGTTTGGGTCGGCAGGCGAGCAGCTAAGCAAAGCGAAAGAGAGCTGGCACAGGATGGGCACGAGATAACTTGCTTAAACATGTTATATCAAGAGCGTGAACTCATACACTTAACAGAAGGAGAAGGAAGAGAGATAGAGAGAGATACGGATCGAGGCGGAAAGCTAAACACAAAAAAAGAAATAAAACAAATGAAAAGCAACCGGAGCGGAACAGACCAGTGGTGGCATCTCAAGATTGTTGTCAACATGAAGACACAGAACAGACCAGGCAATCTTCACTTAAAATATCAACGTTAAAGCATCTTTAGAGCAGGTTCTACCAGTGGAACCCCCAGAGGGAACAGAACCGGTCCAGTGAGAGGGCGGTGATCATAATGAATGAGACAAAAGAACTGAAGGAACACAAGAGAACCACAAAAAAACCAAAAAGTGACTCAAAAATACCACAAATAAAGCCATAAAGGAGAATAAAACACACAGAGGGCAGGAAAAGCCCAAATATAACATGTGTAAGTCAAGTTACTTCCATGCAAAGCAGGAGAAAAGTGTCCATGCAGGGCTGGAGGACGAATGAAATCTGGGATTTCATTACTAGCGAAAATTCATCGCTGAAAAAAAATCACACGTTTTATAGAAAGAAAACGAAACAAACATGCAGCGCCTTCAAAGATCAACACGGATCAATGGAATCAGATCTAATTCACACGAAGAGGCTGAGAGCGCTTTCAGCGTCTCCTCTGACCCTCAAGTGGAAAAAGAGGATTTTACTGCGGATGATCTGGCGCCCGCAGGATGGAGACGATGGGGGCGAATGTAACTCAGGGATGGAGGGAAAGAGCTTTTCAGCCACAGCTCAGCAACACAGGATCCATTTCCACATTATTACATTTTCAAATGACACAGTCAGGCCAGAAAGGCTTACATTTCTCTTGAGTCTTGTCACTCTGGAAAGAAAGAACACAGTTCAGACAGAACCCAGTTAAACACATTCCAACAAAACAGTATTGAACAGAATTCAGGTGGAAATTGAGTTTTAATAATAAAGAAAGAGTTACCTCCTCATCCGCGTCCTGATCCGAGTCCGAGTCCTTCAAAAAGTACAAAAACTATTATTATTATTATCATTATTCTATATCCGATATGAACAAAGAGCCCAAATGATGCAGCAAATGTTTTAATTTATTGATCGTTTAGAATTGCGCTCGTAACCTTTGAGTAAACAGGAAGTGTGATGTTCAGGTTGCAGATGGCATTGTGGGTAAGAGAGCGGTAGGTCCTCGGCTCCTTGGTGAAAGAAAGTCGACCGCAGGGCTCCTGTGCCGTGTCCCGGATCTGATCAATACACCAATACACCAATCAGTCTCCGAATCAATCAACCCACTAATCTATCCATCAATAATTCCCCAATCAATCAAACAGTCAATCCATCAATCTCCCACTCAATCAATCAATCCATCAGTCCACCAATAAATGGGTGGATCAACATTTTTTATATTGCATTAGTTATGAAAATGGAACCCCGGGTCTGACCTTGATGAAGAGCGCCAGGCGGTTCTCCTTGAAGGCGTAGAAGCTGAAGACATGGTGCTGCCCACTTTTGGTCAGAGGAACCAGGTTCCCAAAGCAGTCGGCGAAGATGGGCTTTCCTTCCAGAACCTGCAGGAGATCCAGTAGAAGCTTCAGAAATTCACGCAAACCTTAAAACGACATGGATGATCCTCCAGAACAGCTACAGCACTGACTGCAGTACTGACCATCCAGAACTGACCATCCAGTACTCACCACCCAGTACTGACCACTGACCACTGACCATCCAGTACTGACCACCGAGTACTGACAATCCAGTACTGACCACCGAGTACTCACCATCAGTACTGATCACCGAGTACTGACCATCCAGTACTGACCATCCAGAACTGACCCACACACACTGCTCCCCTTACACACTGCTCCCCCCCCACACACTGCTCCCCCCACACACTGTCCAGCTGTTCTCACGGTACCTCCACGTCTCGACTGCGGGCCACCTCAGTGAAGTTCTCCTGCTGCTCCAGGGTTTTGTCCATCTTATCGTCGGTCATGCAGAAGCAGCGCAGCCGGGCCTCGATCGGGTCCAGAGTTTTGGCGAATATCACGAATTTGGCCATGTAGGGAACGCAGATGATCTCGCGATAAACCTGCGTGGAGAAGTTCACCGACTCCTGAGTCTGCCGGCAGTCAACCAGCCAGAACCTGGAACCCAGAAGACACAATCAGCACGAGAACCTCACGAACATCTAAAACACTTGTGAGAACAGTGAGATCCGAATCAGCCTGATTACAGTCAGATCATCGGTTCAGGAGAACAGGAAGAGGAACAGCCATGAGGACCTACTGGATAAATGCTTTATGAAGTTCTATAAAACGCGCTACAATGTTCTATAATACTCCATAATGCTCTGTAATGTTCTATAACACTCTATAATGTTCTATAATGCTCTATAATACTCTATAATGCTGGGTGTTTTCTGTTAGAACCATGGGTGAGAGGTCCTCAGCCCACACTGACCTTGCAGAAACGTTGGTGGTGAAGGAGACGCACTGGTTGATGAAGGTTAGAGGAGTGGATCCTGTGATGTCCTCCCACTGGGCCGGAGTGGTGCCTCCTGGAATACAAATCAGCACCATTACCTCGGAACAGTTAGGGCGGGGCGCTCGGTTACAAGGGGGTGGGGGGCAGAGACGTACCGGTGATGCTGCACAGTAAACGCAGGGTGGGCGTGTCTCCACCAAACATGCTGCCGGTCCCGTTATGGGTGGAGCTCTTGGGGATGGGGATCGTCATGGTGATGGGCTTGTGGAACTTGCGTCTCCGGGGCTCCAAGGTAACGATCGGACTGAATGTGGCTTTATTCCCCAAAATCTTCCTCACCATGTCCTCTGCTATGGGCTGGGCCTGAAGAACCAGAACACCACCATCAGAAGCACGGCCACAGAACGTTAGTTACCACTCATACAGTTACCAGCACTTCAGAACAGGCCCTGCTGCCACTGGGAGAATGTTAAACACCCCCTGGGTGACGTTAACCCCCCTGCTGTCACTGGGAGAATGCTAAACCCCCCGCTGCCACTGGGAGAATGTTAAACACCCCTGGGAGACGTTAAACCCCCTGCTGTCACTGGGTGAACGTTAAACCCCCTGCTGTCCCTGGGAGAACGTTAAACCCCCTACTGTCACTGGGAGAACGCTAAACCCCCTGCTGCCACAGGGAGAACGCTAAACCCCCCGCTGCCACTGGGAGAATGCTAAACCCCCCGATGCCACTGGGAGAATGTTAAACCCCCCTAGGAGACGTTAAACCCCCTGCTGTCACTGGGAGAACGTTAAACCCCCTGCTGTCCCTGGGAGAACGTTAAACCCCCTGCTGTCACTGGGAGAACGCTAAACCCCCTGCTGTCACGCTAAACCCCCTGCAGTCACTGGGAGAACGCTAAACCTCCTGCTGCCACTGGGAGAATGCTAGGACCTGGTCTGAGTACCTGCAGGCCCACGCGGATCCTCTTGGTCAGCGCACCCTCTGGGAACACGGCCTGCACCTGCGGAACCAGGGTGCTACTCAGGACTCCGCCCTCAGGACCAATCAGGTGACTGTCCTGCTTCACCCGGGACACCACCGCAAAGTACTGTGGGAAATCCCGAGTGATGATGCGGCAGATTCGCTTCTTCTCCAGCTCCTCCGGGGAATCCAGCTCTGAACCAAACACAGCAGCACAGCTGGGTGAGGACTAGGACTGGGATTAAGGGTGAGGACTAGGACTGGGGTCAGGGGTGAGAACTACGGTCGGGGTAAGGACATTTACATTTACGGCATTTATCAGACGCTTTTATCCAAAGCGACTTTCATTCCCTAATTACAGGGGACAGTCTCCCTGAAGCAACTTAGGGTTAAGGGTCTTGCTCAGGGACCCAGTGGTGAAGGTAGGATTCGAACCCATGACCTCTTGGTCTGGAGGCAAGTATCCTACCCACTGAGCTACCTCCACCCCTGGGATCTGGGATCAGGGATGAGGGATGAGTATTAGGTCTAGGGTCAGTGGTGAGGACTAGGACTAGGGTCAGGGGTGAGGACTAGGACTAGATCAGGGGTAAGGACTAGTGTCAGGGTTTAGAGTTCAGGGTTTGAGGTTTAGGGATCAGGGTTTAGGGTTTAGGGATCAGGCTTTAGGGTTCAGGGATCAGGCTTTAGGTTTTAAGGTTTATGGATCAGGTTTTAGGGATCAGGCTTTAGGGTTCAGGGTTCAGGGATCAGGCTTTAGGGTTTAAGGTTTAGGGATCAGGGTTTAGGGTTTAGGGATCAGGGTTGGGGTTTACCCTCGTCCATGCCGTTGAGGATCTGGTTCAGTTCCTCCTCAGTGTGTTCACAGTGGTGCTCCCTCCAGCTCTCTCCCGTCTCACTGCGTAGAATCACCAGCTCGCGCTCAGAACCCCTCAGAGCAGCGAAGTGAGGAATCTCCACGATCACCGGCCTAGACCAGAACACACTCAGTCAGGGGGTACGGGGGGCCTTCAGCAACAACACTTTAACATGCAGTGAAATCAGGAGGATAAAGCAGAGGATGAAAATCATGCATATCTGATGCTGCGACACACACCTTTCATAAGAGTGTTTCCTCAGTATAGTGAATATTCAGCTTAATGCTAATGTAGGGCCAGCTCAGCTACCAAAGTCTGATCTAAAGCTGGCCTCAGGTCAGACAACATAAAATGGAGACACAGGGAACTGGACAGAGCCAGGGGTTCAGCACCACACACAGCCAGGGGGCGCTGGAACAGGAACAGCGGAGCCAGAGTGTGTGTGGTGCTCCAGCAGATCACTGGTCACGGGGTAGATCAGGAGTGTGTGTCCTACCCGAGGAATCTGGTTCCGGGCGGGCCGAGCTGCAGGATCCTGCTCACCAAACTCTCGCCCTCATTCAGAGGGGGCGGAGCCGTGGGCAGGTGCAGCTTCCTGCTCCAAACGCAGCATTAAAGCAGATTGAAAAAATTTAACACACCTTTCTCATCTCCCTCTCAAACACCCACACACACTATACACACACACTCATACTATATACACACACACATATACATCACACAGGCTCAACACAGATCTGATGCCTTCAGACTGATCCGGACCAAATCACTAAAGATCTTGCAGCTAAACCTGGTTTTCGAATTAAAACGTGTCTGACTTGACTCGTGACGTTCTGGTCTTGGCTTGAGATGTGACTCATGACGTTCTGGTCTTGGTTTGGGATGTGACTCATGACACGCTGTTCTTGATTTGGGATGTGACTCATGACGTACTGGTCTTGATTTGGGATGTGACTCATGATGTACTGGTCTTGATTTGAGATGTGACTCATGACGTTCTGGTCTTGGTTTGGGATGTGACTCATGGTGCACTGGTCTTGATTTGGGATGTGACTCATGATGTACTGGTCTTGATTTGGGATGTGACTCGTGACGTACTGGTCTTGATTTGGGATGTGACTCGTGACGTACTGGTCTCGATTTGGGATGTGACTCGTGACGTACTGGTCTTGATTTGGGATGTGACTCGTGACGTACTGGTCTTGATTTGGGATGTGACTCGTGACGTACTGGTCTTGATTTGGGATTGCAGCTAAAGGTCTTGTTTTTCCTGCATTCTTGATTCGGAACACTGAGTCTCAGCTGAAGAGAGGCTGTTCTGCCTCTTGAAATTGTAGTTAGAGAGAGTTAGGTTTATGCATTTTAGTGCCATCTAGTGGCCTCTTTTTGTTATGCACCTCATA
>JBBPDB010113120.1:0-19490 GCA_037974465.1 Brachypetersius altus
GTGTGTGTGTGTGTGTGAGTGTGTGTGTGTGTGTGTGTGTGGGTGTGTGTGTGTGTGTGTGTGAGTGTGTGTGTGAGTGTGTGTGTGTGTGTGTGTGTTCTATTTCTGATTCTGATGCTGCACAGTTTGCGTTAGTCGTCCTCTTGTCCTTCATCATTGGTCAGTTTTGGACCACAGCACACTGTTGACTGGATTGTTTTGTTTGGTGGAATATTCTCAGTCCAGTCTTTTAAAAACTTCTGTGAGTGATACATCCCATGCAGCACACCTTTTCTCACTCCTCAAGCACTAAAGAGACTAAATAGATTGGGAACGAAATAAACATCATTATTATTATTATTATTATTATTATTATTATTATTATTATTATTAACAAAGTTTACTCACTTGCACTAACTAAATGTAAGCTTTGTTCTACAATTTATTGGTTTCTAACTAGGTGGAACAGTTCCTAATTAGGTTAAACCATGTCCAATTGTCACACAGTCGAGACTGCTGAAAAGATGATTTGGAGTAGGAAGAGAAAAGTGATGATTTATGACCGTTACTGTGTGTGTGTTCTGCTTGGAGGTGATTCTTTGCTGAACTGGAGCTGGCGAGATGCTTCTTTGCTCTGCCAGACAAATGCTGCTGTCAATCATTCTATTGGGTCATGTGATCTAATATGATCCTGTTATTGTAGAAAGAAAAATGCAGCCAAACACTGGCCTTAGCAAAATGAGGTTTTGGAAATAGAGGGTCATACTGAGGTGGTGAGTATCTTCTTTTCCCCATTTTGGTTTAACTTAGGAAGAAAACCATGTTTTTCCATTGCCCTTTACTTTTTGATGAATGAGCAAATAGAAATGATTTAAAAATAACTTTAAAAGCTATATAAGCCTACTTAGTAAATGTAAATTAAGTTTATCAGTAAACATATCAGAACAGGTCAGTTTCTGCCTTATAAAAGTGAACAATAAAAATAACTGTGCAGTAATAACACTAGTACTTGGTCTATATCGTGTGGACCTGTGTCTGAGAAGCTAAGATAAGCTAAGATAAGATAAGAAAAGATAAGAAAAGATAAACCTTTATTAGTCCCACAAGTGGGAAATTTGCTTTGTCATGGCAGAAAGTGTACAGTACAAAGTTAGGAGCAGCAAAAATTAAGAAAACAACGGAATAGAATAAAATATGGACAGGGGATAACACTGTGGACCTGTGTCTGAGAAAAAAGTAAAATGATAGAGTTGTGTATTTCTGAACATTAAAGTAGTCCCTGCTGCCCCTTCACATAGCAGAGTCCCTGACCCCTAAATACGGTCTTCAGTGGCTAGCGAGAAAAACCACCCTGAGGCTTTCCCAAGAGACAACAGCTACCCTACACATCTCAGCACAGGTCGGTTGGAGTCTCAGAGGACCAGTGTGCTTTCAACATGTGCTTATGCAATCTTGGCTAGACTCACTTATCGGCTCTGGCAGGTTTTCTCGTTGTCCATGTTGTCCACTGTCAATAGCCTTTGATCCCTGGCCCAGTTAAAGAGTGTTATCCCCTGTCCATGTCTTCTTCAGCTGTGCGCAGAGCAAACTACAGCTCTAGCTGCTGCCTGTGTTTGTTTAGCTGCAGAGGCCAAACGCTTTTAACACACTGGGAGAGATACCCACACTGTATCCTTATTAGCTGTCAACACTGACCACAAGTAATGACCTTTACAACTAAGTTACCTGATTCCCTTCCAATCGAGTCTCTATTATGTCTTATTCAAACAAAGATCTACTCTTTCATATCTACTCTTCTCTGCACATTCAGCGTTAGTAGGCTCATTTTTGGCTGTCGCTTCAGCTCAAATGCGGTTTACACAGCACTTGATTGTTAATTACCTACTAACATACTAAGCATTAAGTAACACTATCCAAATTCTACCCTCATTAGCTGTGTAGACTGAGGGCCTGATTAAGCACTGTTTTTTAAGGAATACAAGTAGGACTGCTGTTCATTAAGTTAGTTTTAAATGTTTGCTCCTTTAAATCTCATATAAATCCCCTTTAAATCTCTCATCTCAAGTATAAAAATGTTATTTTTTTAATCTTTTAAAACATGCTCAGTATGGTCAAATGCATTAAATGTTTAAAGAACTGCTTTGTACATGGTATCCATATAAGCCATCTGCAAGAAGTGATAAGAAGTATTAAGGAAGAAACCAGGATCAAGAGTTCAGTAATTTAGCTTCAAATGTGTTTCTATGTCCAACATACTATATCATGTGTTCTACAGATAAATGCTGTGGAATTTTCTACAAATCATAGTTTTTAATTTGTAATTTCTCAAACATGTTAAATTCTGCTGCCTGTTTAGCAGTAAATTTTTTACTAAAGTTTTGGCCTTAAACAAATCTTTAGAATAATTTAATGAGAGATAGGTACATACAATTCATCATGGGGAATCCGTTATAATGGATTTAGCACATGAAAAAACTGAGACGTAGGATTTCATCAGTAATTATTGTCTCCCTTTTTTGATGTGTTAAATCCAGGATTGGAAATCCTCCTCAACTGACATGCTACAGTAATGTTTACCTTCACATATGATTGTTAATTACTATTAAGTAGTTTAATGATCTTTCATTTACACTGCAATGCGAACTTTTACACCAGCTACAGTAGTTCTGGTCCTTCAGCAGAATTCTTGACACCCTGCAGCTCTATAGCGCCCCCATGCAGCTGGGGCTGCATCAACATCAACTGCTAGTCATAAAATTAGCTGAAATGTAACAGCTGAATTATTTTTCTTGTTTCACATCAGAGAAACAATGCAGAAAAACACTTCATACTTAAAAATTAAAAGGACAAAGTATATTACACATCAGTTATTTTAAATTGTTAAAATAATATAAAATATCCTTAAAAATAATTCAGATTATCTTACTTTAGGACTAGCATAATTGTGCCTGTATGTTAAAGTCAGGAAAGAATAGGAAACAAAGTCATGAAAAAAAAAAGTCCTGAATGATTTTCAAATTTGGTTCAAAACTATATCCGGTCATAAGTGCATCTGTATTTGTATACAACTGGTGTATGAAAGTTAGAATAAAATAGTAAACAATAAATTAGCGGCCCATTCTTTCTTGCTTTTCTTGATGATAATTCTCTCTTGCTAGGCCCATCATACCAGGAAGCTGTTTAAACTGAATGAGATACCACTCCTTCATGCAGATGTGGGAAACACCACGGGGTGTTAAGAGAAGCGGGGTGGGTGAGGGGGGTCAAGGAGGGGGTTAGGAGGGTGTGGGATTGGGGTGGAGGAGAATGGTGGTGGTGGGAGGGGGGGTAGTGCTGATTTCACCCTTTGCTTTGGGCCAATGAGGTATGGTCATCACAGCTGACCAATGTGGGCCCATGCTTGTCAGACAAGCTCATATAAGAAGGGGTCGAATGGCAGCAGCTTTTACATGTCACTCTGAAGCTACCAGCTTAAACAAAGACTTTTAACATCAGTCCGAAGGTACCACCTTCAACGACCTCTTGGTTACTAGCCAGCAAATTTATCTAAGAGGTTTCTAGAAAACTCCAGTTTTTGTCTTAGGAGGTACAAGAAAGCTTAACTTCTCTGTAAGAGGTTACTAGTGAGCAATTCGTCTCTACAAGAGGTTTCCATCTAAATCTCTCCTAGTCCAATAATGGATGTTTTTTGTCCAACCCAAGCTTTCTGTGCCTCTTCTCCTGAGGAACTGGAGTTTGGTGCCTCAGGAGAACTAGCTGGATCTGAGGAAGATGAGCACATTCGGGCCCCTGGAGGCCTCCACCAGCCTGGCCATTGCCTCCAGTGGGCATGCAAAGCCTGCAAGCGCAAAGCCAGCAGTGTGGACCGGCGCAGAGCAGCCACCATGCGGGAGAGGCGCAGGTTGAAGAAGGTTAACCATGCCTTTGAAGCACTTAGAAGATGCACCTCAGCCAACCCGAGCCAGCGGCTGCCTAAGGTTGAAATCCTGAGGAATGCCATCCAGTACATCGAGAGCCTCCAAGAGTTGCTGAGGGAACAAGTAGAGGAATTCTACAGCTTGCCCACAGAAAGCAGCTCTGAACCAGCTAGTCCATCATCCATCTGCTCCGATAGCATGGTAAATATTAAACTATCAGTTTCTTTTTGACCTGACAGCACAGTGAATACAAATAGTTTCCTCTATAGCTTTCAGTACATTATCACCCAGTTCAACTACAGGGATGTTTTACTTCATACATCATATTGTGCAAGTACAAATAAAAATGGTTGGAAATTCAGAGCTAGCACCGGCATTGAAGTTGCTGAAAGTGTTTATCAGATGAACGCATGCAAATGTATCATTCGTGTGCATTTCAAAATCAAAGTAAAGAATCAAAGTCAGTGTATAAATGCCAGTAGATATGTTTTCTCTAAGTTCTATGCTTATATAGGATACACTCATAAACTATTGGTTAGAACAAAGATTGAGGGTAACCCTATTTGAATGTGCTAAATTCTGAACAAGCAGTATATTCACAGTCTCAACTTTTCACAATACCATCCTTGGAAATCGTACACAAAGAGGTTAACAGCGTGCATGTATTTGTATTTCCCTTTTCCAACTGATCAGATTGTAATCGCTAAATGATTTGAACTAGAAATGTTAGTAAAACTATTAAAATAGCGTTCATATAGATTACTATTGTATTGATGAAAAAAATACAACAAAGATTTCATGTTAGTGAGGCTGATGTCATTTATTCTGTTCAGGTTGAAATTGCGTGTCATTATTTGAATCAAGTAAATGCAAATGTAACGTTCATAAGTCACTGTATGTCTGTGTCTTCGCATCCTATCTAGTCTGACCTCTCTCTCTCACCTCTCTCTGTGTCTGTCTGTGCAAGTGAATGACTGTCTCAACCTCAGCATGTCAATAATAAATTGCTGCCCACATCTGTCTCCTCTTATACGCCAACATATTAGCTTACTGCTTCTTGTCTAGTCTCTCAAGGCTTAGGTGGATTTTATTAGCATGACGCTCAAATTGTCTTTATTCTTGCATTGCTTCTTTATGGAGGCTGGGAAACAATCCAAAAGCAGGAAGAAAGTGACTCTCACTGATGAAGTCCCATTGGAATGTACCAGGGTGGCTTCTTAACCTTAACCTCATTAATGTTTGTGATTATTTTATTCTGTAGTTGCTGGTTGTGTATTTTTATATGGGTCCATGTAAGGGACAGCAGATATGGTAACATATAAATAGCGGAGACTCTTATTTGTATGTTCTTTACACTGAAACACCCTAATTACAGAAACCGTTCTTTAAAGAACTGTTGATTAAATGGCTCTTTAGAGAACGAAATGTGGTTCTATGGCAGGGTGGTATTCTATGGCTTACCTTTTTAGAAGTGCACACATTAGTTATATAGTTATATAGTAGTTGATTAAAATGACTAAATAAAATGTCTCAAGCTTCCCATCGAAGCAGTAGGTCTGCACTTGAAGAGTTTAATTTAACATCTGTTCAGTTTTCCATTATACTAAAACATGGTTTTGGCCTAATCTGGGGGCATTTAGCCATTTATTTGGCTCAATCACTTTCCAAGATGTTGCCTCTGAGGACATTGGTGATTTAAGATGTTTTTAGATGGTAGGCTTTTCCCATTCAGCTCTTTATGGCCTAAGAAAGCCTGAGCTAATCCACACTGGGCAGGCGGGCAGGGAAGCCTAAACGGAGTCGCATTCCTCTCTGAGCTCACTGCCTGAGCTCTGTTCCTGCCAGGATTTTCTGCACATTTACTCTAGCCAGAGTGTCGTCTTGCACGGGCTGGTGTGCTTTTCACTGACTCGATTGATTCGGCACGCCTGGAGCCTAGCGTAGCGTGGGAGATCCTCAACAGGGTATAAGGGGGCAAGGAGGGGGAGACATGCAATAAAGAAACAGCAACCCTACAAATGAGGAACATGAAAACCTGGTTGTCTCTACATGGAAAAACAGGATCCCACTTGACCGAATGTATCAATCCTATAAATTCATTTCCAAACAAACAGTTTTAAATTATAAGGCCCTCAATAAGCAGTTCCTTCTTTGCTGGCACCACGGGAGCATCTTGTTAAAGCTTGTTGGAAGCGTATAATATGCGGTTTCTCATGAAATTGCTACAGAGAATTCCAAAATGATGATGTGTCAGGACAAACGAGGCCTACTTTTGAAAAAAATAAAAAACACATTTTGCTTACTGTACCATTCCATATGCATTCTTTAATGGCTTTGAATTTTTTACTATTATTTTAAAATGCAGTGTGATCTTTATGTAGTATCCAGCTGCTGCACTGTTTGAGTGCATGGTTTATAGTGAATTTAATGTTTTTTTCTGCTCTCTTTACAGACAGACTGTAGCAGCCCTATCTGGTCTCAGATGAATTTAAACCGCAGTTTGTACAGCTATGACATCCAGAGTGGTAAGTCTTGATCATTATTATCGAATGGCTTCAGGAACTGTACTCCCTGTCGCCCTCTAAAGGTGTTGTTTTATCTGATTTGACTCATGACTATTAATAATTATTTTCCATTATTAATATTGTATCGTTATATCGGAGCAGATTAAATAACTTTTGATTCAAATTCTCTCTCGTTTTCCAGTAAGTGCAGTGGACAGGGCTGTCGGGGCATCCAGTCTGCAGTGTTTGTCCAGTATTGTGGACAGGCTGTCCTCGGTGGATACAGGGATCGCCATTGGAATGAGGAACATGGAGGCAGTTTCACCAACACACAGCGACTCCCAGTCCAGCACTCCAGACAGTCCAGGCAACAGGCCAGTCTACCACATCCTGTAAGAGAGAGAGAGGGGGAAAGAGAAAGAGACGCTCCACAAAATCACATGATCCTACCAATCACCATTGTAATATAAAATGTTGAATTTTATATACACTATTTACATAGCCATTGCTGTTGTTTAATCTACATAAAAACTTTTTATGTAGAGGATAAATTCCAGTTGACTAAAAGGCAAACTTATCTCAGCCTTATGCTGTCATTATCTCTTGCTTGCACAGTAGTATTTTCAGTAAGATTCAGTTGACAGGTCAGCACAGACAGGAGAGCGTGCTTTGTCTTGTGTTGTCTGTATGGTGTCTATAACTCTGCCGTCTTTGTGTTGTAAATAAGTTCTGTACATACTGTATGTATTTTAAATTACCATTACTGTATTCAGTTAACGCCACTGTAGCATATTTAAATTCTTTCTTCTTTTTGTGTGTCGTATCTGTAAGTTTTTTGATGAACTGTATTTAATAAATCACTTTTATAAATAAATCACTAAGCAAAGAATGAACATACTTGTGTTTCTAAAAAACTTTTGCACTAAGCATGAATTAGCAAAACACTGGTTTTCTGCAGCCATTTGTCATTACTTTGTGAGTGTGTGTGTGTGTGTGTGTGTGTGTGTGTGTGTGTGTGTGTGTGTGTGTGTGTGTGTGTGTGCGCGCGTGTGTTTTTGTATCTTTGTGAGCTTTGTGATGGGGAACTCTGTGGAATGGGGTCATTTTGTTGATCCTCACAAGAAAAATGTAAGAAAAGCACAGATTGGCTGTTGTTACTGAGATTGAGGTCAGTTTAGGGGTTTAGATGCAGTATAACTGAGATGTTTCCCAAGTGAATAGAATGTATAAAAAAATATAGTAATAAAGTGTGCATGTGTGTGTGTGTGTGTGTGTGTGTGTGTGTGTGTGTGAGTGATGACGAAAAAGTGGAGGAAATGAAGTGTGTGAAGCAGTATATTGTAACAAATGCTACACATCTTTCACATTGTCATGAACAAATGGCATTGTGCTGACACTTCAAAGTGTTAAGTGTCAGCACAATGCCATGACGTGTGTGTGTGTGTGTGTGTGTGTGTGTGTGTGTGTGTGTGTGTGTGTTTTGCTGGTGGGAAGGGGATGTAGATATGTGATTATGTCTTCCCATTGTGTTCTCAGAGGCATAGCAAGGATTTCTACTGTTATTTCTATTTGCTGCTTTGTTGTAACCCACTAAGTGTTACACTATTTCTGCATGTACTTATTGCCACTTTGGCTTCTGCATTATTTCCTTTTCTTCTCAAAAGAGAAGCACTATTTCTTTTATCACTTTCCTTTTACAGCAATCTGTGCGATAGTAAAGATTTGTTCTCTGCTTATCTTAGTTGTGTCACTTAATTTGTTCAATATTTAAATTGAATGAGCTGTTGAGCTGTTGTTCATAAACCACTGTGCTGACATCAGAACAGCCTGCCATTTATTAGTCAATACCTGCATCCAAAACGTAGTCTGTGCTCGTAGAAGGCTACATTTCGAGACTCTTATGTCTTTGAAGACTGCTCTAATTAAATAGAACCTATTCTGATAAGTCATGAGGATGCTACTGAAGAACGAATGATCAAAATCCAAAAACTTTATTGATTGCTTATGTTACCCATGATTATACTGTAAAACATTTAAAATCTATTTAGTTGTGCACATATATTAAATCAACATTTACAATTACAACTACATTTACAATTGGCAGATGCTCTTATTCAGTGCGACATATGTGGGTGCTTTGTGGTCCACAAGAACCACACTAGTAAACCTAGACTTAAAATTAAGAACTTATAGTAGACTGAGCTTCTAC
Source organism: Brachypetersius altus (assembly GCA_037974465.1). NCBI lineage: Eukaryota > Metazoa > Chordata > Actinopteri > Characiformes > Alestidae > Brachypetersius > Brachypetersius altus. The sequence goes on from JBBPDB010113120.1 coordinate 8,610, forward strand.
TAGAGATGGAGTCAGCCCTATCCTAGAATGCATTTTTGTTATTTGTGAAGTTTGTGTTAGTTACAGATTTAATTAGGAATAAGCAGGAGTTCTGACGATCAGGAGAAGATTGTTGCACCATTTTGGTGCCCAGAGCTGAGACCTTTAAGGAGAGAGGGATCAATTTGGGCTGTTCTTGATGCTCTAAGAGGGAGAGTAGTGACCCGTAGACTCTGGAGCTGGACCATTTTTGGCTTTGTAGGTGAGTGTTAGAGTTTTAAATATTACATGAGAAGCCACGAGAAAGCCAGAGAAGGGTTTGTGGCGGGGAAATTGTGCACGTGAATTTTTGTGTTTTTAGAAGAAGGCCAGGCAGGAGTACAGTAGCCTAGCTTTGAGATGACAAGTGAGTGGATGAATATAGTGGCATCAGATGAATGGATGAATTCTCAAAATGCTATGCAGAAAGTTCTGGAGAGATTGTTAATGTGAGGTGAGATTTTCATTTAGGAGAACACCTAGATTTTGATGTGAGAATGATGACAGCACTTCAAAAATGATGCCTTTGTCTTGGGTATGTGTAACCAGTGGAGGCGCTGTTGGTTTTGGTGTTCCAGGAAATGTCATTTTGCAGCCACCATAGCTCCTCCTTGTGGACACGCCTCTAATTAGCTTTTAAATGGCTAACTATGTGTTAGCTTTTTTTATAAAACAGGCTCAGCAGGTAGGCCATTTGAGACCCTTGGCTGTCTGGGCTCCTGCAAACTCTGCATACCTGAGCTTGGCTAAATGGCTGATAAAAGGTGTCCTAGGGTTTTGCCAGATGCTTCTGGGTGGTATGCTGATTGGCCATCAAAGGTCTGTGCTGGACATGTTTAATAGGACATCACATTGTGGCTAACTGAGAGTCAGGTAAAGCTCCGGTTTGTGGTGGCAGGTGCCAGGGGTTCAATTACTACTCCATATTTGAGTCAGAAGCGCAGAGAAAGAGTTACTGCTGCTGTACAGTTTCTTCTTGTACATGCATGCTGTATTTGTAGGGGTAACGAACATTTCACATTTGCTGTGAATTTGCAGTATCCGTGCCTTTGTGTGTGTGTGTTTGTAGGTGTGAGTGGGCATCAGGATTATGAGCATGTGTGGTGTGTCTGTCTCACTTTCCCTCTAGGACAGGTAGCTGCCCCTCCAACAGCTGTGTGCTCTGGATTTTTTTCTTTAACTAACTGTGTAACCGCAGTATTCCTGGTGGCAGCCATCACCTCCCTCCTTTGGCCATATGATTTTATAGTTGATGGAATAGCGTGTCTTTTGGGTAAATATGATATAAATATGAAATTTTAATGGTATCTTTTAACTGAATAAAGAAATAAGTCATTGGTGTTATATTGAAATACCACGCCTCTGTCATCCTTACAAACTTGCCTGTGCAAAAGAACCCTCTTGTTTAAATCTAAGTGTTATAGGAACCTCTAAACCTAGCATATCTTGGTGTAAGTCACCAGATGGCGTTGTCGAGCACTTTAGAGCCAAGGCCTTCTTTATAGAAAGACCCGCTTGGTCACATATGCATCTCCTGGGATGTACAGGGACTGAAATTCAGATTTAGGTAAAGCCCTTCCTGCCATCCAGGAGGAAATATAATTCAGAAAAAATATTACCAAGAGAGTGACAGAATAAACAAAAGAGAAGGGGACAAAGCACTGAGCCTTGAGGAACACCAGTGGTAAGTCTTCATAACGCCTTTCCATGATACTTGGCTACTGTGATCCTCAAGGTCATGCAGAACCAGTGGTTCCAAGTTTGGTGAGTAAAGCCACGGAGATCTGATGGAGAAGAAGGAAAGAGATACTGGTCTGTAGTTGTTCACATCAGTGATGTTGAATGTGGTCTTTGTTTTGGATTGGTGTGACTACAGCAGATTTGAAGGCCATTGGAACATAGCCTGTTTCCATGGAGCCATTTAATATGTGAGCGATGTAAGAGTTCTCCATAGATACGTCAGAAGCATGGGTGAGGGGATTGGATCAAAAGGGTGATGCGGTAGGGTAGCAGAATGGCAGGACCATAAGCGGCTTTTCTTTCTATGTAGGCTTTATTTTAGCAGGGAAGACCCTTAAAACAACTTATTTACAACTTATTTAGGAAGATCTAAATTAAGGCCAGTATCTATTATTTAACAGCGTTCTCACATTTGTCCTCTATCACACAGACTGAGATTAATATGTAAAGTGTAATGTTTTGTGTGTGGTGTGTTTGGGGAGAGTATCTTGCTCAAGGGTACCTCAGGGGTGCCGCTACCCGCAAAGATGCAAGTTCAAGGTTAATCAAACTCTGACTTTATTCAAGCTAACTAGCTTAAATAAAGTAGGCCGCTGAATTAAGGCAAGTAATCCACATCACGTTGGGACCACTATTGCACATTTTGTTACAGCAGTTCAGAGGGCCGTCTTTTTTTTCTTAAATAGAGCTGCAGGGGGGCACTGAGACCTGCATGATGCCATAGACTTAATGAGTGTGATGTCATCAGAGCAGCCTGTTACATAGGCCATTTTGATGTGATCAGTGAACTTTGCTGTACCATTAAAGGACTACAGTGACATTATTACATTCACTCACTTATGGGCCACTGTGAATTCTGTGCAGCCTGTCACTTATGGGTAATTGTGATGGTGCTTACTTATTTCTTATTTAAAAAAAAATAAAAAATTCTTTGACTTACATTGTTCCTCTCTAGGGCTCATGTATTGTTGGGTTAGGCGTTGACTAGTTATTATTTGGACAGTTGTTGTATAGATGCTCTGACTGCAGTATCTCATTTAAATAGCTGACTCAGATTTAAGCTGTTTTCAGGTAAGAAACAGTTGTGGAATTCTTAAGCACTGATGTACGTCGCTCTGGATAAGAGCGTCAGCTAAATGCCGTAAATGTAAACTATCCTTATGTTGCTCCCTTTTTTACTTTCTGTCATTTTCGAGAGTGCCCTACTTTAAATGTATGTCCTGTTTTCTTTCATAGCATACCATTCATAACCACAATCTATGACCCAACTCTACCAGATAAAGTGTAATTGTATCAGTTTTAGATTCATGGGTTATCTTAGACCAAGGCAATGCCTTAGCTGGACAGACTTCTCAAGATATAACCTACCATGCATTAAGTCATTTTTGTGAGGCTAAGGCATTGTTCAAAAGCCAACTATACATTTGAATGGTGGGGGGAACCCCTGCCTAGACATTGCTGATGATTATTAAACCAAAAAAATCAATTTATTTAATTTTATTTCAGCGTATTTCACTTTTGTCCGACTTTGACAAACCATTATTTTATATATGGATGCTCTGTAGAGTAGTTAATAATAGTTCAGTAGTAGCTAATAATCACACCACTTATACAGAAGGCCACAGGTGTCGGATTTTAACGGCAAAGGGCCAGTTTTCATTCCAAACAAGCAGGAGAAACTGCTGATTCCACAATATGTTGCTCTTCAGTCTTTAGCAAACTAAGCTTGTGAGCTGTTTAGTGTAGTAAAATGGTTCTTCATTTACAAAAATTGCATGAATGTATGTGGGCAGTACTGTCTATAGCACTATAGACCGTTTAGGATAGTCTTCTGTCACAAGGCATACAATAGTTTAAGCACATCAATGCTGAAAGTAATATGGATCACAGTCAGCAGTGTGAATCATAGAGCTGACAGTGAATTGATTCAATACAACCATGATTTTTGTAAATAAAGAACAATTTGATCCAGTGCAATACACCAAACGAGAATTCTATTGGCAGCTCAGTCCAGCAATGATTCAGGCTTGCTTAAGAAATATAGAACGTTAACAATATTCCTAAAATACTAACATACTAAATATAAATCACACAAATAGGGGAGTGGGTGTCTCAAGAGAAAAGGCCCTATATTTTGAATATGAGTTTTCATACAATAATAATAATAATCTCTCAGTAATGATATTGTGCCTCTTCTGGTGTTATCTGTATGAGGCAGATGCTGTTTTGCTGGGCAACTTCGGGCCTCAGCTGGTGTTCGCTGATATACAAAATAACCTTTTTCATTCTTCATGCTGTCTGAGTGAAAATATCAGTGCTTAGGTAAGCAGCTGTTGTCACTGCATTCAACAGGGCTGTCCAGTCTTATCTGCTGAGGGCTGGTTGTCTGTAGGCTTTTGTTGTAATTAACCAGGAGCTCACATCATTGGTTGGTTAAAACACTGAAACCATCTCATTAGCCAAGTGGAATCCTGGGTTCTCCTGCTTGTTTGGAAAGAAGACCTCAAGCCAAACCAGCCCTCAGCAGATAAGAGTGGACACCCCAGTGAAAGATAGTGAGGATGGCTGCTTAGCTCAGCGCAGATATTTTCACATAGATAGTATGAAGAATGAAAAAGGTTATTTTGTGCAGAGTGTTGTACCGAAACAGCAGTGGCCCAGCAAAACAGTATCTGCTCTATACAGATAACAGCAGAGGAAGCACCACCACAATATCAGTGCCTCCTTTATGGAAAATCGTAGGCCTCAAAATAATCATAGGCCCCGCCACTCCCCTGTTTTTTCCAGAGCTGGAAATTTAGTATGTTAAGTATTTTGGGAACACATTTAAAGTTCTATAATATTTCTTAAAGCACCTTGAATTGATTAACTGAATGCGTATTTACTGACGTTGTTCAGTTATTTTCTGCCGTATGACAGAAGAAAATTGGATCCACAGACATTTCTGACATCATCTATGCTTTAGATTGTACTGCTAACATGCATCCACCTGATTTTCTCCCATCATACACTATTTCACTGTCTGATGAATTACTTTTCATACACTTTGAGTGAAGAACATGGCGTCTGTGTATATTTCATACAGTTTAATTTAGTGAGGCAAATAGAAACATGTATTCTTTTAATAGATTAATGAAACACTGTAATTGAAGCAGAAGTTTCCAGTCTTCTGTGCAGTATTAACATAGCCAGCGAATTAAAACTCTACTGTGTGTGTCACCTCTTGGAGCCTGATGCCCACAGCTCAGCATAATGACTGGACTTAATCACTTTCATTCATTCAGGCATGTTGAATAATCTACTGACTTTGTCCCTCTATTAAAATGTGTGTGTAAATGAAACCTTGAACATTCTTTGTCTGCATTATCTCGCTCTTTCTGCCTCTTTCTCTCTCTTTCTGTGTCACTCTTTCTCTTTCTCTTAGTTGCCTTTGTTTTCCAGGCCCCTGTCTCCCCCCTCTCTCAAACTGTCTTTCTCTGTCTCCCTCTGTCTCCCTCAGTAGCATTTTCCCTGTCCCTCTCTCTTACTGTCTTTCTCTGTTTCTTTCTCTTTCCCTCTCTTTCTCTCTGTCCGTCTCTCTCTTTCTTTTTGATTTCATGTACCCTCTAAACCATCACGGTCTAAATGCAACTCATTCAATCTCCTTCAGACCACTTTTTCATTGTACAGTTCAATTTACCATCTGCAGTCTCCTGTAGTTCTTTTTCCACAGCTTCTCTCTTTTTCTGCCTTGGCAAGCACTTATCGACAGTGTTATCAGGCTGCAGGAAAAGCAACTCAGGCTGGCATCTCTATTGAGAGGGTAGAAGAGCGTCGTGATTGGCCAGTAGTAAAATTACCTGTCTCTCTTTCTCTCTATCTCTTCGTCTCCTGCTCGCTCTCTTTTGTTCAGCAACTCCACTGGTTTCAAAGTCGATCTCACCCAGGAGAATGTTTTTCACAATATTCCAGACAGTTGCTCTCACCTCATTTTTCTTCTGATGAAGTCCATTTGTGGCTTTACAGCAAAGTCTAATTCTGTCTCCTGTCCATTTATCTTCTGTCACACCAAGCTCAGGATGTTCATGGACTAGCCAAGGATCGAGAGAGAGAGATGGGAAGTAAAGTACTGCAAGTAATCACTCATGGTGTACTTTATGCTGGTAATTATTGCACTGTGAAATGAAAATTCACAAATGCTTTTGTTTTGCATGCCTGTATTACATTTCTCTGATAATAGCCATGTGAAATGGTGACTTTCCTCCACTGCCTCACTCTGTGCAGATCACTCGTGTGCATGATTTGTGATATTTCATGCTAGGACTAATGGCAGATAAGTGCTGAATTACATGACTGCTAATTAAAAACATTTCAGATTTGGTCCTTACACAAGCCTTGTGAGTGCTCGTCTTTTTGTGTATTTGTTTGAGACGGTGGGGGTACTGTATTGAGAAAGAAAGAACTTGGCAGGAGACGATGGACACAGCTGGCCATTGGCAGTTACTGCCAAATGGTGATTCTGCTAAAAGCATTCACAGAAAGAAGGCGTGGGAGGATGAAAAACCGAAAAAAACAGATCTGTCATGAAGGCCTTTCAAAATATGATGAATAGGATCTGTCCTGCTCTCTCTCTCTCTCTCAGTCTCTCTTTTCTTTCTCTCACTCCCTGTGTGTATGTCCAATTTGCCCATCCTCCCTCACTCACTGGTACTTTTTCTTGCCTCATATGTTTTTTTCTCTCTTCTTCTCCTTTTTAATGACTGTGCTGGACTAGGCTGACAATTCAAACTGTTCTTCATCATGAGATTTGCACACTGTAGGGAGCAGTTCGGTCTCTGTAGTGTGAAGCAGCATGCTGCATTTCTGTTAGGTTCAAGCCTGGGCATTTAATGTTCTATAGCAAGTGGAGATTTGGTAGGTCACTATCCCACTAGCCTCATCTTGACCAGCTGAGAGAGGCAAGAAGAAACCTGGGAGAGAGCGAGTGTCGGAAAAGGGGCACTGAGAAAACGATTTAATGTAGAAGCTGTAGGACACGGGTTTTAAAGGCAGGTTAGAGATCGCTTCAGTTGATAGTAGGGTTGTCAAAAAATCGATTCTCAGATACTAATCGATACTAAAATTTAGTATCAAGTTCGATATCAATTAGCACTGATATCGATACTTAAATGTCAGTTTTGCATCTTCCGGATCACGGAAATCGGCAGCTGACTACAACAATTTTCAACAGGCACTGCAGCGGGCAGCCCCTCCCCCGGCTACCTGGATGACCCAATGCTTACAGAACGGCCCCGTAACTCTGCCAGGGAACAACCTAGCGCCACAATATTTGACATGGACCCTCAGCTAGTGTTGCTTTCGTTAACAAAAATTATGACAAATATCGCCGTCATCGAACATTTATCACGTGACAAAAACGAGACGAGACACAACGTAAATGCAGGTCATGTGTCTATATAACGAAATATATCGTGTAATATTGTTGACGAATAAGAACGAGACTAAACATGGTTTACAAAATATAACTATGCTAAAATCATTTTTTCATTAAAAACTTCCAGTGTCTGTAGTATCGAGTACCATCCTTAGTCTCGGTATCGAGTTTGAAATTTCAGTATCATGACAAGGCATTTTTCCACTGAACCTCAGTTTTCTGTTTTTTTTCTACAAAGGTTAATAATTGATATATATTTGTATGGGGGAAGAACAGGTGTGACCAAGAAGACGGGAATGCTCATCATTACTTAACACACACACAAAAAATTTAAATTCCAGCCAAACCAACAGGCACCAACTAAGATGCTAGTTTGAACAAACAGAGGCTTATACATATAGCTCTGGACTAGGCTTAATCCCTGTCTAACAAACCATCCCTTCATCTGGAGAATCATTAAGTACTGGGTTGGCAGATAAGCAAGAAAAACACTATAAAAACAAAGCACCTCTACTAAATCGCCATTGTTGAAAATCAATTTATAAAATTACTATTTATTTTAATTAGCGCTTTATATTGTGTAAAGACTACTTGATGAATGGACCAAAAGAAAGAGTCCAAAATTCATTCATTTCCAAACTGATGTCTTTAACCAGGGTTGTGGGGGGTGCTTGAGGGCCATAGGGGTGAGAAACACCCTGGACAGGTTGCCAGACCATCACCAGTCAGACCCACAGACAAACACACCAAGGGGCAGTTTAGCATCTCCAGTTCATTGGACAGGCATGATCCAAAATTACTTTTTTAACTTAAAAAATTTAAAATCTTACAATAAAAATGACATTAAAAGGATGTTTTCCTCACTTTGCTTTTGAAAATACAAGGTTTTGTTATGAAGAACTGCAGTAGCAGCATCAGCTGGTAATGGATGAAAAATAAACATGTTAAGGCAGGTGCTTCCATATGGAAATGCTTGCTGCGGTGCACAGGAATAATGCTGTGTCGGATTTAAACAAAGTCAGGACCCCAATTTACCACTGAAGAGCCGATGATAGAAGATCTGTCTGTTAATGAACTGCTCTCTCTGAGATTAGTAATTACCCAGCCAGACAATAGAATGCCTTAGAACACTTACAGAGATCTATAATATTGAGTACAACCGCAATGATCATTTCTTCAGTGCTCTGCAATGTTCTGTTTTTTTCCATTTAGGTTCCTGCGGATTGTTGGTCCAGCCGCTGATGCCAGGTGCCCCTTTGGGTGGCCATATAAATCTTTATTTAACTGAGTTTTATAGAAGCCAAATATTTCATAAAAACTAATACCAGATCCAGGCATAGCCTGGTATGTATAATTCTCGGTTCTCTGAGCATATAATGCTCTTTTTCAGTCCTGCCACATTATAAAACATATCTACATTCATTTTATATTAAGAGCACCTCTAGGGAGAACAGAGAAATACTTACAGCTTTTGCTTTTCCAGATGTGCAGCTGACTACAGGCGCTGGAGTCAGACAGGCTCGCTCCACTGCGCTTTGAGGGGGAGGGTGCGAGTTGTCTAGGGTTTTTAAATCCTTCACTACACTTCAGTGCTTAATCTGTGAAGTGATTTTCATGGCCCCTGTCAGATATGGAAAATGTCTATGCTAAACTGTAACTTAAAGTATGATTTTCTCCCTCACTGCTCTCCATGGGTACACAGCTGTGTCCCAGTAACAGTCAGTTATGATGTATGTGTTGTTCAGGCTTGCACATTGCAAACTACATATTGCATGTACTATGTAAGGTGATGACCATAATGCAGTGACTTATTAAAGCAGTGTTTGCTGTAATATTTTTCTACACCTCAGTATGTGGCCTTTCATACTCCTTATATATACGCGTTTCTTTTACCAACTTTCCAGTCAAAATACAACCCAACTGATCCTCTGACTGATCCTTTGACTTTCCTATTAATCAGTTTGGTAGGAAACAAATCTCCAGTCAGCTTTGCTGTTTTTCCTGACTGACAGAAGCCGATTCCTTTGATAAGGCATTGATTTCCTTTAACTCCAGTTTTCTCTGTGGCTAACCTTGCCACTGGCCTCATTATTGACATCATCCATCATCGGTCGATGGCCTCGCTTTGTGCGCAGGTCCTGCTTATTCCCTTAGAGTCCCCTCTCTTGGGCTTTGGCTCAGATGGATATAACTTAGGATTGATTATACATTCGAGCGCTCCCAGCTTCATCCTTATCAATGAGGAGAAACACCTTATCAGTGATCATTAGATTCTCTCTGTTTTTTGATTATATTGAAATGAGAATTCACTTCTTCTTTCGTTTTAAGGCTGTTTTAGATGTATTTTCAGTGGGATTTTGCCTCGTGTTAATGCTGCTTTTTAGAGAGAAGGTGATAAATAGCTGACATGCAGGTAAACAAAAAGTCTAGTGGAATAAAAATTCTAAATATGTACCATTACAGACGTGCTACCAGAATGAGAGCTGGTTCAGTAGAGCAGCAGACTTTGAGGAATTCCTAGTATGTATGTGTGTGAGTTTGTCCTGCAGTTATGTGTGTGTCTCACGCCTTGGCTTGTTGAGCTAATCAGGAAGTGTGCTTTATAAGTAGATAAAAGACCTCAGGCTTGACAATGGGAGACAGACGTTTCCCCACACAGGCCCTGGCGGCCAACTCCTTTGAAGAAAAAAAAAACACACACAAAATACACGCACATGTGAAAAGCCACCGGAAGAAATCAGTTTGCTCTGATTGGCTGTTGAGGGAGAGAGCGGAAGAGGCCAGAATCATGAATGAACTGGAGTGAGTCATGCAGTGTAAATCAGGAACCTGCTCTAGTTCCACCCTAATGCTAGCTCCAGCATCTGGCCAGCTGTGTTTGGTGGCTTTGATCATCTGTGTCTGAGTTTAGCCTTTATTAAATGCACAGCTTCTGATACAGCGGATAAGCTGTGCAAGCTGCTGTTAGCTGAGGCCATTTGAGGGGTTGGAATATGTATGGAATATGTAGTATGTTCTAAAGCTGTTTAAACACACGTGATAATTCAGTAGTGTGTGAAGGTGAAGTCTGGAGTTTTCTTACATCAGTGTCAAAGTCGATGGCTGTTATAATTAGATATATAATGAGCTGTTATAAGCCAGATGCTGTGTACTGTAACATGTGGATTTCCAGTTCTTTTTATCACATTTAAGACAGTGTTGGTGAAATGGGGCATAAGTAGGTGGGGCTAAACTCCTGTGGGCTGAATAAGGAGACATATTTATATGTGTTGGTTCTGTGACATCACAAAAACTGATTTGAAATGGGCTGTATTTTTAGTTTGTCCTGGAGTATATAGGATGGATCGTAAACATTTGAAACGATAATTACAGACAAAGTGAGCTGTTTAATATACTGAAAGCCATCACAGTCACAATACGTAGCATTAAAATTGGAAACTGATATTTTGCATGTGTTGTGCAGCTCTATTTAATGATATTGCTCTTGTATGTATGTTCTTGTTAATGCAGTACAGTGAATAAATACAAAATATAGAAAAAACTTTTTTTCTAGCTACCAAAACAAGACCTCAGTGCCTGGTAAAAGCATAGCTAGCACAAATCATTCAAAATATATATAATATCATTCATAAAGTGCAAATGGTTTTGGATACAGATGTAGTATTTATGAACTTTGGAGTTTTTCCCTTTTAGAATTTTAGTAGAATATT
>JBBPDB010113167.1:0-19472 GCA_037974465.1 Brachypetersius altus
TCTGTGCAGCTTTTGTGGTGAGGAAGGGTCGGATTCTTCTGATGTTGTAGAGAAGGTATCTGCATGTTCTAGAGATCCAATTTTACTAGGTGTGTGTCCCCTCCTATCTATTATGGAAGATCAAGTGAAGTACCTTACTGAGAAGGGGATATCAGCCGCGTTTGCGGGCTGGCCCGATTCAGTATTGTGTTCGGTTCTCCAGAATTGGTTGTGGGTGTTAAAAAGTGGAGAGATATGCTTCAAACAGATGTTTACCGCGAGCGTCTCATCGGTATGGCTGTTGATGAAGTGCACACCATTGTTCTATGGTAAGTAATGGTATTCTTTATTTACATCCTATTTGGTTGTGCACGAACAGATCAATGACTTACAGCCTGTTTTCTTCTCCTTCTTTGATTTTCTATGACTGACTTATTGCACACCGGTCTGTTGTTGTGGGGATATTTCCACGCCCCGAAATGTGACGCTGAACGAAACGAACTGTGATGGGTTGTTTGACATGTCAGTCAAACGGACTTATGGGCGGGCCTTGGCCAAAGAACGCTGCTATGAATTCCAGACCTTCAGCCGTCAGTCCAGGCCTCTGCACCAAACAGGACATTTGCACATTTGTCCTTAATAGAATCGTCCACACCAGGCTTACGTCTAAATAGCTATTTGCTTTATTTGCAGAGGTGTAAAGAGTACCTGAAAACCATACTTGAGTAAAAGTACCAGATACCTCACTGTAAAACTGACTCCATTACAAGTTACAAGTCACCAATTCCAATAAGACTTTAGTAAAAGTCTTAAAGTATCTGATTTTAAAAGAACTTAAGTATTTTACTCATACTGAACATAGCCTCAAAGAACACCAAGAAATCTTTTTATTTCCTAATATAGAAATGAAACACCTCAATATTTCAAAATAGCACATATAGGTAAATAGCATCCAGTACCTTCAGCACCCTGCAGATGGCGATATCGCCTCTTCCGCCCAAGAAATTAGCCGTGGCAGATAAAGATGCCGACTTGTTGCGCATAATCACAATGTAATGAGTAACGGTAAGTGTCTGTTCAGAAGTAGTGGAGTAAAGGCTACATATATTCAATCAAAAATGTAGTTGAGTAGAGAGTAAAAGTTGCTTATAAGTACAAAGTAGCCAAAAAAATACTTAAGTACAGTAACAAAGTCCATTTACTCAAATACTTTACACCACTGCCTTGTGCTGAATATATATATGGAATTTTGCTCATACCATTGTAAGTAATTGTAAGTAAAAAGCTATGAGACCTTGCACACACTTCCACTGGCCCTGTTCTACCATAATGTAAATGCATTTCCTGTCAGACATTCTTCCTTACAGACACACTTCACTAGAGTCTCCATCACTCCATATCAATAAATCGAAAACAGCTTAACAGCTGCTTTAGAAGAGCATCGATGTGAAGTGGTACTAATTATATTCTTTGATCCATCTTGTCTGATGAAGAAAGGTCATGCAATGATGCCATTACAGCGTTTGACAGAGCTTTTTTTTCTCTGCCTATTATGTGAATGGAATATTCAGTGAAGAGCCTGACTGTAAGTGCTAGGTCTTTATTTTAGGCAATTTGGAATTCTAGTGCAAAACTGGTATTGCACCAATTTGGCCCATCAGTTAGACCATATTTACAATCAGTAATGTTTCCGCATTAAATATATTTCACATTTTTTGGCCCATTGAGTAGACTGTATTTACAGCCAGTGATGTTTCCTCATTTCCTTCAGTTGTAAATCAAAACATCATTAGTTGTTTTCACAGCCTTTCCTAGTTTTATTGGTGATTAATCTGGACATCAGTCCAGTGGCTGAAAGCCTAAACACTATATCTGCCTATAATTTTCTGCTGGGTGTTTAAAGAATTGAAGTAGTGCTAAAGTATACAGTACAAAATTTTAATTTAAACAAAATTTTGTAAAATAGAATGACATGAATTTTCACATGTACTTCTTTAGTTCTCTAGTGGTCTGGAAGGCCTTGAATGTATATCTCTATTGCCCAGATATATGGTAAAAATGCAACAAAATTATTTTTCAAAGCAAGTCAAACACAAGCTCAACTCACTAGTCAGGCTGTGTCTTTAGTTTACAGTAAAAGGTGCATATTATGTAAAACTTAATCGTCCTCATTTAAAAAAAGAGTTAGATGTAATTGTATGTAAACATAATCACATACTATTATTATCAGAGTTAGTATATGTGGTATATGTGCCAGCTACTAAAATTGGAACAATACAGAGAACATTAGCACGGCCCCTGCGCAAGGATCACGCGTCAAATTGTCAAGCGTTCCTTATCTTTTAGGGTTCATTGGCGCAGTAGGGAGCACAACAGTCTCATAATCTGAAGGTCCTGAGTTTGATCCTCACACATGGCAAAAGACTTTTTGGGGTGATCAGAAGGTTGTGGGTTTGAATCCCAGGACTGCTAGTGGCACCCCTGAGGTACACTTGAGCAAGGTACCATCCCCACTCATTGCTCCCTGGGCGCCCCTCATTGGTAGCAGCCCACTGCTTCACTTGGTGAATGGGTTAAATGCAGAGAAAGAATTTCACATCCTTCACGCTGTGTGCTGTGTGGGTTCACAAATGGTCACTTTACTTTTTGCAATATCACAAAACGCAATGCATTTACATATATCTGCCTGTTCACTCTAAAAGCACTTTAGCCTCACTCATTCACATTAATATATTTCAGCTCTTAAACCATAAATGCATTTTTTATGGAACGCAGCCTGTATTCTTTTTTTGAATAAGGTGCACAACGCAGTCAGAAAAGAGGGTTTTTCATATCGGCATGGAAAGGTACAGTAACGATAACAATCTGTTTAATTCTACGGGGTACATATATTTACACAAAGACAAATGTAGAATATGGGCTCTTTAACTTGCATGGTCGATGCAGTTTTGATCAAAAATGAAATAATATAGTGGTGTCAGTTACTAACTGAATCTGATCACCTAAGTTCTTTTTACAATGTGAATCAGAGCCCATTTATAATGGTAAGTTCTTAAAACAAAAGGTTCTTGTTTAGTAAACAGTATTAGTAATTATTTGAATTGTTTTTGGTAAGGCTATAAAATTTGATATACACTGTTGCTGTATATATTTGCTCTTTGATAGAAGAAGCAAACCACCAGACTGACTTCAGCAATATGGCTATTCTCAGCCACAAATGCTAGACAAATAGGAAAATGACAAATAATGGCGGTGGACAGGCATCAAAATGTGTTGTCTGCTTCTGCGACACCATGTTGTATTTTTAGTTGGATCATTTTTAAGAATTCAGTTGGTCTAATGCCACACGAAACACTGAAAATGGGGGGAGATCATTTTTAGACCATAGATGTCAGCCTTTCATATTTCATGCTGTCACAGATATTATCTACATGTTCCCATGGGGAAATAAAGCATGACCTATACTGAGTATGCACTCACCCTATTAACAGCAAGGAAAGTCTGAGTCATATTGCCTTATCATAGATGACTGCTTCTCATCAGTTGCTGTGATTAAGGATTGTTGCTTATAATAAGAATTAAGCTCAGTCTTAGAGAGCCTTATGGATAGAAATTCTCCACTGGAAATCTTTTGCTGCCCAAGACTGGGCTTATAAGGATACTTCAGCATTTTTCAACTTAATTCCACGCCTGCATATGGAGCGTATGGTCCTCAGACTTTTACCACAGACACTTTTCTTTGAATTTAGAAAAGACTTACTCTTTATTAGAGACCATTAGACTGTTGCTGAAATGCATCAATGTTTATGTAAAATGTCTTTTGAATCAGTTTACCACAGAGCTATATGTAATGTCTTGCAATGTCTTTTTTCGAAGATAGGACAAACCAATTCTGGTAATCATTACTGTTTAGTCGAGTTTATGGTGTTTTCTCAGGCTCCAGCCTGATCACCATGGATACCAGAAAACCTTAGAGACAGCGGCTCCTGTTATAAATTAGCCCTGGCTCAGCTGAGTTTTCTGGTATTTTGTGAGTATAAGGATATTCAATAAAAATTGTTGTTCATTGTAACTAACAGTATGATATAGATGAGATAAAAGAAGTAGTATTCCTGGAATATTCCTTTAATCTGACAACGGGAACTATCCTTATACACAAATCCAAGAAAAGACTTTTTTTGCCAGTAGAGCATTTTGAAGAGAGTTGAATGCTTTGAAATTCTCTGTAAACACTGCATAATTTCTCTTATTTTGTTATTTCCTTTTCCAAGTTATGCTTTAAAGAACAATATTTTTATTTGGAAATTAGGAGAAATATTTTCAGGTCATTCTTAAAACTAAGGCAAAGCTGTTTACTTTAATACTTGCACCTATAAAAGATCAAACCTGAAAAACTGAACATTTTTGCAGTGGTCTCTTGTTTTTTTCCAGAGCTGTATTTTTTTAATAAAGGAATCGCTTTGTCACACATGAGCACAACACACAGTGTGAACAGCATGAAATTCTTCTTTGCATTTTACACATTCACCGAGTGAAGCAGTGGGCGAGGGGGCGCCCCGGGGAGCAGTGTGTGAGGAAGGTAATTTGCTCAAGTGACCCAGTGGTGCCACCGGCACTCCTGGGATTCAAACCTATAACTGATTGCAGGTGCAACTCCCTAACCACCAGAACACCAGCTGCTCTTCATGCCTGAGTGAATTAACAGCAGTTTTGTCAATGGCATCTTAATTTCTTTAATGACAGGTATACTCTGTGTGATTCTTTGCTGTCAAACACAAAAGATGAACTCGAGATCTTGGTCACGGTTCTAAGGACGGCTGTCATCACAGTCTTGGGACCAAAGATAGCCTGGGACAAAATTCTGATTGTATGACATTGTGACTGCTGGTGTGACCTGTGTCTCCTCAACAATAAATCTGCAATGAAACGGAAGAAATCTCACAGTCCAGGTTTCATAAAAGGTTTTAGATGGACCTCATAACAGTTGCTCAGTCTCATAACTACCCAACTCATATCATATAGGTAGTTACCAAATCATTCATAGAAGTATGTAAATGATAAACCCGCGCTTCAGTGGGACACGTGTTGTGAGACAAGTGTGTATATGAGTGTAGGCACTGCAAATGTTTTTATATATTACTGTAACAAACTGATATATTCCTTTACAAAGATTTCTGAATTCTGGCAAATGTAAAATTTTTCCCAACTGCTTTTAAGTAAATAATTACAGTTTACAGTGGGAAACAGTCCCAGATGTGGAATTCCACAACACATTTATGTAATAAAACTTCATTATCCAAAGTTAAAAGAGTTGGAAAAGAAAGCCCCAGCCCACACTCCTCCATAAGAGAGTGGAAGTAGAAATGGAGTAAAAGGAAAATAGACATTAAAGAGGAGTTGTTTTGAGTCAGGCATTTACCAAGGCTGTCATTTAAACTTCAAAAGGTTTCAGTGACCCTGAAGTCTTTAGGAAAGAGTGGAGTTCAACACACACACAGACACACACACACACACACACACACACACACACACACACACACACACACACAACCCACGCACTCTCCACGTCAGTGGTGCATCATAACACAAGAAAATACTCACCCTCTGGACTAACTCATAAGTATTCATAAGAGAAGATTTTATTATATTAATGATTATATTAATGAAACATGTAAAAGCAGAGAACCCCCCCCCCAATAACCATGCTGATCTATGCTGGTCCATTCATGGCCTCACTTAACCAACACACAAAATGGTGCCCAGTCTTTTCTCCAAGCTGACTGATCAGCGAAGTTCAGTATCTACCGATAAAACTCCCAAAACTACAAAGCATTATTTTGCTTTAGAATGTAGTACCTCTATAAAGCTCTCTTTGGACTGGATCAGATGGGTATCCAATATTTAGCACAAAAATGTTCTCAGCTCAGGGGGCAAGACGAAAAACTGCACTGGGATGCCCCTGTTTAAAGCTTGTTCATTTTTATCAGCAAATTCATTCAGCAGAAGCGTCCGCAGGGTGTTCAGATCTGTACCAGACGAGGAAAACACATGCACTCTTACCAGTAAAGGATCCCAAGAGGGTTCTTTGTAGTGATACCAAAGAAAGAACCACTTTGAGTTTCCTAAAGAAACTTTCCCTGGATGGTTGTTGTACATGAGATGTATGTGAATAAGAAATAACCTTCATGTAATGTTTAGGTCCTGTATCAGTAAAAGGTTTTTCCTAGAACAATATGTCCAAACCATTTCGGGACCTTTCATTTAAGTTACATCCAAGGTGAGTCAGAAGGTTACTGCCTGGTCATAGTTCTGCGCTTGTAGGATTTTGCACTAGCACAGTCCCTTTGTGTTTTCAAAGCTGTCTTTGCTATCGGATATGTATGTTTGACACACTTTGTCTCCATTAGCATTAGCCCTAATTACAGCGCTATCAGGGGGGGCAGAAGGACAGGCATTCCAGAATGGACCACACCAGGAATGTTCCTTGCACTCTTGACTGTTTTTCTTTCTTTTACTCATGACATTTTCTCCTCCATAACCTTCTAAGGCCGGAATTTATTATCAATTCTCAAAAGTTCATTGAGATTCCTGTGCTGTTGTTGTTTGGGTCATCTGTTTGTCTGAAGGTATAATTTTCTGTAAGCGTTTCAATGGCCTTTGGGATATGAACCTCCCAGAGCTTTCCCTTGAAATAAATCAACTTTTTGCGCTGCTCAGGCGTGACCCCAAAAGGGCCTATACAAATTTATAAGGAAGGGCACTGTATAGCAAAAAGAATGATGGTGCACAGAGAATGATGTGGATGACTTTGAAGGGTGGAGATATGTATAGATAAGTAAAAGTGCATTATTTTTCTGTGGTGGTTTGGCTGTGCATACATATTACTGCTTTTATTATAGTGTGTTACAGCATATAGTCTTGGTATGCAAGTGAAAAGTTAATGATTCATGTCTAGAACTCTCATCAGAGGCTAAGCTGCTATGGACACAAAGCACCCGCTCGTATGTAAAGATGAATAGACCTTTTACATAGTACTACATACATACTCCATATTTCCATTCATGATCTTCAATTACATTGGCAAGGCAGATAAATAATGCAGGTGGCTGGTTGATAAATAATCAATGTAGTGCAGCATATAGCATCCATCCACTCTGAATAATTCATTCTAACATGCGTCCTCCTTAGGTAGCAAGTGCTTATATTAAAGAAGAGGCCACTGTTTGTCCATTCAGCTGTGATGTGTGTCATGGACCATTAAGCCTAGTTACCACACCTGCTGTCATTAGGAAGCCTTCGCAGACATTAATTCAAACCTTTTTCTCTTCGGCAGCATTCACAAAGATACCAATGCAAGGGTATTTAACTTTAATCAGTGGGTAATGAAACTAGATTGTGTTCATGGTTGGACAACAGATGCACCCTGCAGACATATCAGTTTTTACTTTGGAAAAGTTACATTTACAGCCAGTTCCTACGCCAAGGCTGCTTGAACCTTAGAAGTAACAGATTAAAAACTGTAACATGGTTAAAGGTTTTTGAAGGCTTAATGATGCCTACATAAACCTTTAATTGCATAAACCGACATAAGCATTTAATAAATAAGGCTTATCCCAATAAACACCAGCTATCATGAAGGTTGCTTAACTCATATTGGCCAGCCATGTCTCCTCTCAGCAAGAAGTTACTGGTTTTGATTGCCTTCACATTTTAGGTCCTTTCTGTTTGGAGTTTGCATGTTCTTCCCATGTCCATGTGGGTTTAGACATCTGTAAGTGTGTTTGTCTGTGTGTCTGTCCCATGCCGTATATAACCAACTCAGCCAATGTCTATCACCAATTAAGCTTCATGATCCAAACCAGTCTGGATTCAAAGCAGCACATTCTACAGAAACTGCATTTTAGCTGTCATTAAAAAGCTTTATACAGCCAAACAGCTTAACAGCTTATTCCGTTCTATTTCTTCTAGATCTTTCTGCAGCTTTTCATGCTGCCAAACATCAGATCCTCCTGGATTCAATCACCACTGGTGTTCCCCAAGGCTCGGCTCTTGCCCCCCTTCTCTTTTACTTGTGCACTTCCTCTCTTGGCGGTATTATATCTTCACATGAGTTCTCTTGCCAGTGTTATGCTGTTGACACCCAACCTGTCCTCCCCTTTCTTTCAAGCAACTCTCAGATCTCTGCATGTCTGAAAGACATTTTTCCTGGATGACAGCACATCACCTGAAGCTAAATCACAGCAAAACTCAGCTCCTGTACATCCCAGGGGATGCATCGCCAAGGCTTAACCTGATCCTCTCCAATACCTAACCTTTAGGAAATGCTGTCCTCTGTTCTCTTAGTTCTCTTAGATTTAATCTCACATTAACAATCTCATTCTAACATCAAGAGAATTCATCAATTTCTCACCTCTAATGCCACTCACATCGCAAGACTGGACTGTCATTCCTAGCTGGCCTTCAATTGAAGACCACACAACCTCTACAGATTATCCAGAATGCATGCAGCAGCTCTTAATTTTAAGTATAGGCTTACTAGTAGGAATGACATGTTGTCTTATGGACTACAAAGCACAGTTTGGATTAAAGCGTCTTCCAAATGCTGTAAATGTAAAAGGCTGTGTGACTGGTGACTGGTGACCTGTCCAGGGTGTTTATCTGCCTTTTGTCCTATGATTGCTGGGATAAGTTACAGCACCCCCCGTTACCCTGGTAATGGATAAGCAGTTCAGATAATGGAGGAATGCTTGGTTTTTTTATCTCAAATTTTCCAACCTTCAGACCGACACTTGTTGGACTAAGCCTTTATAACATTTATGTAAATTTGTGCCGGTTGTCATAAACAATTAATGTTCATGCTTACAGTGCCCTGGTCACAGTGAAATGTTGCCAGTTAACAAATGAATAAACCAAAACAAAATACTCAGAATGGAACTTCATGTAAAATTCAAGTTTAACTTCTACAATATCAAAGTGAGTTGGTGGTTAGGCCACAACTATAGTATATTAGTAGGTCAAACAGTACCATTCAGCTTCTAAGGGTAAAAGGTTTTGTAGGCTATGCTTGACATTTAAAGTAGTTAACATTTAGGCAAAGCTGCCCTTTTACTGACCAATTTGTGCATAAAAAATGTGGTTTACTGTCTTTAATCAATGCTGATGTGTTTTGAATGTCTGGTTCTCATTACATTCATGCTGACATGCCATATCTCATACACAGGCCAGTAATACAAATATCTCCAGGTTTTAGTTCTATAAGGTTAATCATGTCTAATCTTTTCAAATTGGATCTGCTTGCCCTCGATTTGACAGCCTCTGGTTGCAAGCAGGTAGGGCCAACTGTTATTAACCTCAGGCCCGAAGGACACTGATAGCCACACATAGTGTTCAGATTTTACACCATTTTGTGAATTATAAGTGGGTACTGGAGGATATTGCAAATTGGAGCCTCAAGCATGTTGTAAATCTCAGTATAATGGGACTTCGTCTGGTCTCTGTCTCTGGGCTGTTAGTCCAGAAGGTGAAGTGTGTAATCCAGTGTGTGTGGGGCAACTTTTTTTAAAACAAACACAGCAGGTTTACTCTGTTGAAGTTTCTCATGTTATTTAATTGCAGTTTTCTACATTGTTTCCTTGGCAGTCGGCACTCTGATACCCCTGAAACCGAAACAGGATCAACTGAAATTTCTAGATGACTATGTTCCCATGATAGATTTTGTTTCCACTGTAAATTCAGGCAGTGGGTGTTATGTTTCAGAGAGAAGTTTAATAAATTGAGGCAGAGTTTATCGCCTTCTACGTTTATCTGAAACGACTAAATTCACTGCGCTCAATACAGAAACATCTGCAAAACTCATGACTGCTTAAAAGGCTGATTCTAGCTCTGGATACTTTCCAAAAGGGTCCAAAAGGGTTTTCTTTGAAACAAAGCCATAACAGAATCCTTTTTGTTTAGGAAACCTTCAGTGAAAGGTTCTTTAAAGAATCGTTTTCGTGTATGTGATGTTTAAGTTAAAACTTTTTCAAGTTTAGAGATTCTCAGTGTGAAGTTTTATAACAATTAAGGCTTTTTCCTGCCGTCATACAAGGACTATGCAGGAACCTAAGAGAGTGCCTAAGCAAAATGAGAATCCCTCTGCCACAGAAGAATAATTTGACAGATGTTGTTAATAATGAATGAATTTAATTTACAAAATATTGTAAATTAGTAATGTTAACAGCTCGTTCATTCTTAGTCACATTAGCACTCAGTAAACTGTTCTAAACCATTGCCAAGATGTCCCCTGGAACTCTAACCCAGAATTTCTCAAGAGAACGTGTTCAATAAACACCACATTTTTAATTTTGCGCTATTAATGATGACAGCAGCAGTCTTATGATGGAACCCCAGAAGTCTGTTTGAATAAATAATCCAACAGTGGAGATTCTATTAGCTTGTTATTCTAATATACCATGGCTGCAGTTTACTGAGAATAGTATAAGATCGGGACCCCCAGATCTCTCGTTAGTTATCCATATCCTCAAGGGCAAATCTTGTTTATATTCCTTTTTTTTCATGCTTTTTCTTTCCAGCGCCAGTACACTTTACTGAAACACAAACAATTCTCCAAATTCCATGCTAGTGTCAGAGCTCCGCAATGTCCCCAGAATCTGTGACCCCTCGGGAGAGCTTTTTTTGGGGGGTAGTGTTAGACCCTTCATATCAGGTTCTTTACTGCACATTAGCCTCCGTATTTTTCCCTTTTAAGGATGTTTGGGCGTCTGCTGGTCCTTGGGGATGTGATCTGCAGCCTGAAGTTCTAAGTCAAGCTTAACCTTTTGCCTTTCTGGCTTGGAGCTTTTTGGTCTATAGCTTTTGCCAGTCATATGACATGTTGCATTCTGGATTGGACAAGCAACCGTTATAGTGAGGAAGATACAAATATAGAAGGACGATGGGCCGTTCTCAGGCTTCGCTGTAACTGAGAATGTGGAGGA
Organism: Brachypetersius altus; assembly: GCA_037974465.1. Taxonomy (NCBI): domain Eukaryota; kingdom Metazoa; phylum Chordata; class Actinopteri; order Characiformes; family Alestidae; genus Brachypetersius; species Brachypetersius altus. Next base: position 10,956 of record JBBPDB010113167.1, read on the forward strand.
CTAAGGGGTGGCTAACCCTTATCCCAGAAACCTCACGTATTGCACGAAATTGTTTCGATAACTGTGTGAGTCATAATCATACTGGCCTGATAATGTTACTGGTCATAGCTTTATTGTTTTTCAGAGGCTAAACTTTTATAAGAGATGTTTGAGGCTGAAGAACCTAAAGAGGTTAAAGTAAAGGTTCTAACCTAAGGCTTTACCAGTCTGGCATGTCCAACCAATAACCCTCTTTTAGGGGTGTATTGCACAGATGTAGACCACCACTTAGCCCTAACACTGGATATATGGAGCAGGCTAAGAATGTTCTCTCTTAGTGGTTCTTGGGCCTCTTCAGTGGAGCCTTGAGCAATAATTCAAGTGCTAATGGAGGTTACTCCATCAGTCTTATCTGTTGCACTCATTCCATACATCTGACTCTATGTGTGTTTCTTGGTAACAGCTGATGCCTTAATGTAATTTATTGTGCCATTAGTAACACAAATATTAACGTGTTTGAACATAAAGTGGTTAGATAGTTCTGCTGGATGCGCTGGAATGCAACAGCTGCATCTTAAAACCCATCGTTGTGTTTTCTGGTTTTTGTGTAGTATACTTTACAATGAGTTTACAAGCTCTGTGATGAAACTTTTGGTATAAAATGAGTTGAGTGTGCTGTTCGTGGATGCCGCGTTGAGTGTGTTCATGGATGCTGCGTGTCTCCAGGTTGCCTTCTTTATAAGTAGGAGGACAGTCTGCTGTTGTTGTTTTAGTATTTATGGTGTGCCGGAGGATTCTCAGCTGGAGAAACGGAAGGACTAAAAATAGTAAGCAATGAGAAAATTAGGCTCTCTTTCTCTCTCTCTCTCTCTCACACACACACACACACACACACACACACACACACACACACACACGCATAGACCCTCTCAAAAACAAACACATTGTTGCCCCCGCCACCCTCCAAGGCTGACTGCTCCTTCCACGACATGACCCCTCCACTTCCTGCCATATTTTTGGGGATTCCAGGAGGGAGCGTGAGAAGAATTCGGGCTGAAATGATACAAGTCCTTGGGCTCAGAGTGGCCGTCAGCTCACTTGCTAAAGCTAAAAATTGGTTTTACTCAAATTTAATCCATTCTTACAACTTGATCTAATAACCTAAACTCAATCAAGCTCAATTCAGTTTCTCCCTCCAACAGCCTCATCAGTCAGCCTATAAAGTGTGTCTGGGAAGGGTCCACATCCTTCCATTTCAGTTCTTTTTGTTCTCATTATTCCCACCCTTATAATAATGTCATTTGTGCTTCACATGTCAAAAGTAAAGAGTAATCTTCGAAATTGCCTCCGCATGTAACTAAAAGAAAATCACTTCTCTTTTGGGGATCAATTTTCTCTTCCTGTTTGGCAGAAGTCTTTTTTCCCCCTCTCTCTCTGAGGCTTCCTTAACTCTCACTTTTTTTGTAATACACATACCTGATCAGAAGTTACGTGTGCGCAGATCAGAAATCGAATTAGAAAGTGTTAATGGGATTCTCCTCTTGGTCAGTGTTCAGAAATGCAGAAATACAGCCTGGTTCTCACTAGTTCCTCACTGCTGACATTTGGCTAATAGTTTCCATGTGTGTGAATGAGGAGGTCTCACAGGCTGTATGATGCCAACAGATATCAGCTCGGAAATGAACCAATAATGCTTTCTAAATGAGTTTGGGTCTGGACATGTAGTGTTGAGGAAACCATTAACTGGAACTGAACATAATATTCCAACTGAAGATGTACATTCCAAGTTTAAAAGGGTTCTTTACACTCGCTCTCATTACTTTATGAAACCATCCAAGCAAGGATTCCTTAGGAATGAAAAGTCCCTCTACTATAATATGTCTCCAAATTACCCTTTAACCTTTATTTTTAAGCGTGTGCTATAGAAACCGACTGGATCCAGACATTACTTTTGTAACACCACAGCTTCCTTTACTTTTGTAACTCCTGGGAACGAAAGTCTTCCCAACAAGAGAAGAAAGAAATCACACAAGCTGAAAAAAGAAAAGAAAAAAAAAATAGAAATCACACGAGCTGTTGCTCTCCAGGCTGGATGAATTAAGGAAAGCAGAATGGCCGGGAGGGATGAGGGTAAGTGGTCAAGAGCCTGGCAAACAACCCCCACACTGGACATCAAAAGTGGGCTCCGTGATACCCCCGGTGGAGTCTGGTACCACAGGCAGGCAGTGAATGCAGCCAAGCAGAACAGAGCATCCAGCAGAACTCAGCATGGGTTGATATGATAATGAGAGCAAGTTGGGGGTTTGCAGCTCCACTTTTTAACTGTGGGTGGTGAAATTAGAGAAGAAAAATGTATTACTCCCTGAGAGCTCCTCGGTAGTAATACATTTTAAAAAGTGATGCTCTGAATTTACTTCATTCAAGAGTCTTCAATAGAGCCATATGAATAAAATATATGAAAATAATGCATTTTACCCATAATTCAACTAAAAGACAGTTCCACTAGTTATTTAAATGGAGCACTGTATAGAAACCCACCAAGATACAGTGGTTTGTCACAGTCAGACTTTTAAAGTTTCGTTCATATGTTGATTTTTTAGAACTTCAACCCTAAAAGCACCAGGTTACCAGACATTTAAGATATATTTAGGAACGCAGTCTGCACTCATTTTTATTTTTCTACATTAAATGAGTCTGCAAGATCTCCACTCCCAGTTATGTCCCTCTGGAGCAGTCCATTCATGAACCACATTTGAACTTTGAACAAAATCAAAATAAATGAGTATTTCTTGCTTTTATTTAGGGAGAGAAAATGTTTCAGAAAGCATGCACATGCTTCAGAAAATATAAACACTCAATTTTAGTGGCGGCATATTATTATTTGTTAAAATGCTACAAACAGTTACTTCCATCAGAGTCCCATAGGACATGCAAGCTTTTTCATAATACTGTTGCTTCATACAGGGGTGGCCATCCTGTTCTGTTCCGTTTTTGGAAAGATAGACAGAGTGCAGCTTGACGAGTTTAGACTTTGCGTAGGCTGGTAGAGGAACAATATCCCAGACTATGAATTGATTTAGAACTGGTACCTTCAACTCAGAATAAAATACAGCATACTGTAGTAAATCAGTGCTGGTGGAACAAAGCAGGGTATCTCTAAACTTTGCTGGAGGAAAAAGTTACATTCATAAAAAGTACACTTTAATTTAAATCTATTTTATGGTTAGGGAGTTTGCCCTGAGATCAGAAGGTCATGCGTTTGAATCCCAGGACTGCTAGTGGCACCACTGAGGAACCCTTGAGCAAGGTACCACCCCAACACACTGTTCCCTGGGCACTCATTGGGAGCAGCCCAGTGCTTCGCTTGGGGAATGGGTACAATTCAGAGAAAGAATTTCACTTTTTTCACACTGTGTGCTGTACTGTGGTGTGTTCACATGTGATTATAAGGGGCTACTTTACTCTATTTTACATCATTCCTAATGAAAGTTTCAAAAATGTTAATGATAGTACTTTCAGATTATGTCAAACATGCAAAAATGGAGATACAAGGTTTTGTTGCAACAGCAACAAAGAATAAGGAGGAGGAGGCTGTTTTGCTGCATTGTGGACTGGCAGGATTTTTTTAGCAAGGTGTGTAGTTGGATGTATAATACTGGGAAGTGCACTACAGTATATGGAAGTGGATGTAACGAATTCATTAATCTTTTAGACAGTGCATCTGAAATTGCGAGGTTTCTGGGTCTGGTTGTGTTGCGGATATGATAGAGTGTGCAGAGGTCTGTAGGTGGTAAGGGGAAGGTGGGCTGTGGGAGGAAATAGCTAGGCTGCAGTTTCACTGCACTCTGTCATCACACAGATTTGTGGTTTCACCACACTGCCCCATTTTGTACAGCAGGTTTTCTGAGGCATTTAAACCAGCCCATTACCACCACAGTATCTCAGCCATAAACCAAACGAATTAACGCTGTCGTCGCCGCCACCACACCATAGCCGTGAACAGAACGACAAGCACTATTGCAAGCTAATAACCTCTAATGTTTCCTGGCAGATTTTTGGTTTGTACTTCGACAGTAATGCTACAACAGGTTACTGAGATTTCCATGGTTCTATACATGCCACATTTATGTTTGTAAGTAGAATGTGTTTCAGGCAGACAAATATAATGTTTTTCCCATTGTTTGACACTGAAACTAAAAAATGCCAGGAGAGACAGAACACAGAATGCAATCAAATTTAAATGTACTTCACTGGAAAATGAACTGCTACAATTAAGTATATACTAGGCATTTGAGAAGATCCAAGTATTTAATTGTGATTGATTGCATTTATTTGTGTAGTTAAGTGTGATTAACCACATTTGTCTTATTTGCTTAAATTAGACCTAAAGGAGAGCTTTTAAAGTCATATATAACTGCATTTTGTCCAGCATTTTGATCAGAATATGCCTCTTCAGATATTTATAACTTTCAATAATTCAACACAATCCCTGTACATGAAAGAGGGTGAACCTGAAAATAAAGGGATGTTTAGTTTCCATTACAGACATCTAGTAACAGTAACAATATCTGCCTATTCTAGCCCATTAGGGTATCAGCACTATTGGAGCAAATATTTTATTTCCATTTTTGTTGTTTTGGGTTTTTTTTTTAATTAGCTGCAAAATACCAGGTTCAGCATTTCACTACTAATAGGCCAATGGAAATGGTCTAAAGTTACTTATAAAAACAATTTTTGTTTTTTTGTTTTTGTTAGTTTGCTGCTCATTTATGTATTCTTTGTTCTCCAGTGAACACTATCCAGCCCATTGTGTTCTCTATTGCTACTGTTACTGATATAACTGATATAACAGTTTAAACCAGCCTCAGATTTTGCATTTAAATGATAGATGAACGTTTCTACACAAAAATAGTTTGATCTTATCATGTATTAAAACTATGCAGATTGTCGCTGATAGCTACCATCTGTGTAAAGAATGAGGCTTAAATGCGAATAAATATCACATCACTTATGCTGTGTTTAAATCAGGGGAAAACATTGTACAGGTCCTTGTGATCTTCTTATTTATCCACAGCTTAGACTATGCGCTCATATTTTTATCAGTGTAGTCATACATTAATTTGTTTTATTACCATCAACTTAATTCTAAAGTAACTACCAGTTTCTACCTGCTACCTGGTTATACAACTCCCAGACTAAGAGGGTGAGAGAGAATATGCGTTTTCTCCACAACTTATAGAGCTTCCTTTCCAGCCTAAATGGAGTAGAAAGAGAAATGCTCCACTCTATGTTCTGACACACACCCATAACAGGATAACGTTGCTCTAAATCAACATGGTGATTGATGATGATGAAACTGAATAGCACTGCTGCAAACTGGAAAATAAAGAGGAGGTTTAGAGGGGTCATGTGACAGGTCTTTGGCTGATCAGCACATTTGCTACATCGTCTACGTTATTGTTTATCATATTTTTTTATATGTTACACCAGTGATATAAAACCATTAAACGAAACCTGTGTATAAAGATGGGTGATGGACAATCCTTCTGAAGAGCACTGCAGCGCAAGCTAAACATGTTTACCCTTTTACACAACTGATTAAAAAATCATGAAAGCTTTGAATGGTAAAAATAAGTAACTTTTCTTTTCACCTAGGAAAAACTGAAACATGTTTTGCTTTAACATCAGTCTTTAAATGCCTGTCCTGTCTTTATTTGTCCCTTTGTTTGAGAAGTAAGAAGTAAAAACTGGAAAGTAACTTTCTCTTAGTTTTTCCCAAAGCTTTATGACTGAATACAGTGTTCTTAAAATAGTTTTTGATGAATTCACATTAATTGTTCTGGGGTGATGTTTTGGTATTTAAGTCAGCAGAGCTGTTAATCATGACTCTAGGGTTCTATGCAAAATTGAGTGTTTTCATTACGCCAATGGGAGAGTGCGGTTCTATTTGGTTGACAGGGCGCAATGACAGATTCATTGATGTGGATGGGGCAGGTTGGGGTTTTTTCTCTTTTTGTGTCCAGAATGATAGTTTTTATACACGAAGACATGGGGTAAGGCCAACCAGCTCTGCAGAAACAAAGCCATCCTAGCCCCTCAGAATTGTCCAAACAGAATCAATGCAGTCGGGCCACATTTTGCTTTAACTTTTAATTTCAGTGCTACGTAATAATAATAAGTACGTATTTCATCTGTGTGAACATGACTCAGGAACCCATATTGTTTCCAGCCTATCTTTCAGGGCTTCTGTAGTAAACACAATCATTGCTTAAAGCAAAAGTCATTCCTTTTAAACAGATGATGAAAAACCTTGGCTTTTAAAACACAGGTGAAACAACGCCAGGCTTTGACATACTTTTTTTTTGGTTATGTGAATTGTTGAACATCTAGAAGCCAGGGGATTGGCAGTTACTTTAAACAGTTTTAAAGTATGGATTACAAAGGATTACAGTGCTTCATGAGGAGCGGCTCACTTGTTTCTTTTGGATGTAAAAAGAGCACAGCTGATTCCTCTCAACTTTAATGATGAGTCGGGTGAAGCGGTGTAGACCGCACCCCTTTCAAACAGCATGATTGTTACTGTTAGCACAGTGTGCAGAGGATGCTGGTTATACAGTATGGTCTAACTAACACAAGGTCTCAGCCTTTAACAGGCTACAGCAGTGGGGAGTGGAGAGGCAGACTTTGCTTTGGCCTTGAGTACGAGTAGCTCCTAACAGCTCAGATAGCAGGTCCTGCCAATAGAGCAGTTTTGATGAGTCAATCCAATATGAATTCCCCTGCATGTAGAACTAAACAAATAACACAGAACTGAACAAAAACGTAGCTCTTAAAAATAAAAGTGCAAAAGCGTTCTTTGGAGTGATGAAGGACCAAAATCTGTTTTTAAAGGGGACATATTATGCAAAACTCACTTTAGTTTTAATAGGTCTATGGGCTACAAAACATGTTCATGAAGTTATTTGCACAATATCACTCTTACATAAAGAGATCTCACCAGCTTTATTCTTCACAAAATAAGCTGTTTAAGGGCTCTGTCCCTTTTCTGTAAATAAGCTGCTGCTGGCCACGCCCCACCCATCCCATGATTAAACTGCACGTTTAAATTCTGTATTTTACACATTAGAATCCATAATTTAACACAAATTAAAGTGTTTCTTTATTTTCCAGCCCAATTTGTGACACCCTGTCTTTGTTTGTCCTTTAGTTTGAGGTCTTCCTGGAGAAGTAAGGTAATTGGCTAATGAATAGTATTTGATACCAGTTGAAATATCTTTAGAGGCAGAAATTTAAAACATAATGCGGGGAAAACATTTTCATCTGTTATTTACCAATTTTAAATAAAATAATCATTTTGCTTTTGGCAACACACCTTTTCCCACTTTGCCCTATAATAACACACAGTCATAACAGAACAGACAAATGTTTATTTCCTGTTTATTATGCCCATTAGGTTTTGACTACATTCATTATGTTTTCAAATCTCAATATATTTCAGGGAGAGTGGCTGAAATATGTTTTTATAATGGGTGTCTCGGGGGCTGTGCTCAGGGAGTGAGGCGAGGCACAGAGCAGGTTCCATTAGATGGTATTTTTATTAATAAAGGACACAGACTCTACACTAACTGAATCAAAAAGCCACAAGGGGCTAACAGAAACAAAGCTGTAACTAGGAAACACGAGGAGCCGGGAAGGTGAGACACATTGTGAGGGATAACCAGCAACTAGAACATAAATACACAGACCGCTCTGACAAAACCCAATCACTTCATCTCAACACAAGACAGCTGACAAGGCGAACACCCACACATACATGAACACAGAACTTCAAAATAACAGTCTCTATACGAGACTCTAAGTGCGGCCTCCCGTAGCCGCTCTGCAGACGAAACAGTTTTAAATACTGAAGTGGATACTGAATAGTTACTGAAGATACAGAACCGTTATTGTAGATCCTGGGTGATTGAGAGTAGCTACTGAATACTTTCTTTGTTTATTGTAAACTCTTTACAGTAGTTTAGAAATCTGGGGGTCAGATGAGTAAACAGCTTCCTGTGTATCCAGTCACTGTTCTGAGGGGGAGCTGCGGACGCATGTGTCCAGGATGAGTGTGTTTTCGTCAGTGTGAGCTCGGGGGTTTTGGGAGCTGCTGAGGGGGCCGGAGAGGCGCTGAGCTGTCGCTGATATTACACTCAGAACATCTCATCAGATTACAGCGTCACCTCCACCTCAGCGCAGCGACCGGTCAGAGCTGCCGGGTGGAGGGGCCTTTAACCCTCACAGCCTCAGAAAACCACCTTTACAGGAAACACCACCCTGCGTTTCCACCCGCCGCACACTTTACAGAAAACACCACCCTGCGTTTCCACCCGCCGCACACTTTACAGAAAACACCTCCCTGCGTTTCCACCCGCCGCACACTTTACAGAAAACACCACCCTGCGTTTCCACCCGCCGCACACTTTACAGGAAACACCACCCTGCGTTTCCACCCGCCGCACACTTTACAGAAAACACCACCCTGCGTTTCCACCCGCC